>JAHWFP010155362.1:0-22362 GCA_023313725.1 Lithobius niger | reverse complement strand
ATTTTATTGTCAGATGGTGAAGTGGGGAGGCTGGGTGGTTAATTGGGTCGGTATTCAGGGATAAAAACCGGTTAACCATTCAGGCTGAAGACTTGAAAATTTTTATTCCAGAATACATCCCCAATTACACTTCTGTATTGTAGAAACTTTCAACAAATCACAGGTGGGAGTTGCTGTCGAAGGCTCCATGTAAGTTGATGGGTTACCACCTTGAATCGTCAGATGGTTGGTGATGAGGCCGAGCGAACGTAGTGCAAAAGTGTGGGGAGACATGTTGTAGTGATGGGTGAAGGTCACTATCCCACTGTGCAGCCTGGAGGATTTCATCCCACTGGTACCTGTTTGTGTAAAGGGTAAGGATCCAATGTGGTCTTCCTTTCTTTAGCTGATGTTACATCTCCACTTTTCCTTTTCTCATATGTGAAGCCATTGATGGACTGAATCCAACAAACCAGCATTGCAAGGGTTGCTTGACCAAAATACTGTTTTATTAGTGGCATCAATTTGAAACTTTAAAGTTTACAGTGGACCTTGCAGTCTTTCAGGTGGGTATTCTTCAATGTTCAAATGAAGAATGTTATTTTTTATTTATTTTTTTGTTATTTTCTAGTTATGTGTCCAAGAGCAGAGGTAGTGAAAGACTGGGACTTTCTGTTATTCTCAGTTTACTACCACAGAAGGACGAGCTTGTTTGGAGACCAAGTCAAGAAAATTCATCCTCCTCTTCTCCTCTTAGGAAAACAAGATAGTAAACGACAGAGTTCCTCATTGGAGGGCAAGATACACTTGTCTTTTCAGTACTTATGGATCTATTTGCATCCTCTTTATAAAGAATGGGCGAATCCATTCACACCAAGGTTTAAATGAAGGCAGTGATCCTGCTAAAGAATTACGATGGGAATGTATCCGGGAACCTTAGCACGATGTTTTTGTCAGATCTGCCCTTCTTGATTTTGAAGAAAGTCGTCTCTTCTTGAAATTTAAAGGTTTAAGAAAATCGTTAATTGTCCTTAATGGCAACCCAAAGCATTGCCAGGTTACCACTGCTAATCTTTGACATTTGTGTCATGCCTGGCTCTTGACATGTAGGCTCCATTCTTGGAATGCTTGTGTTTGCAGTCCAAAGACTATAGAGATTTGGCTGAGACAAAAGCGAATTGCTGCTATTTAGACAGCAAATATGATAAGTTTGACGATATTCATTGGTTCCTTCCACTTTGAAAAATTGAAAAAAAAATCAGAAGGAATTCACTTCCTTGAGAAAATGACATCCACAGAGAATACATGAATCCATTTTAATGACTTGGAATTTTTTGGTGACAGCAAGCATGAATGCACACTATTGTGAGTGTCAGATTGGGCATCACAATGTTCGCTAAGAGTGTATAGGAGGAAAGGCGGCTGGCACAGCAATAATTAGCTCGGGAGTGTTGGGATGAGTGGTAGTCTCTGCCGCGCCGCGTCCCTTCTCTTGCAGCAGAGCAACACTTTGGATCAGGTCCCTCCTTTTGCAGCAGATCGACAGCATTACTGGAGGAAGAGTTTTATCATCATCATCGAAGATGATTTGCTGCAGGTGTAATCTGATGCTAACATCATAGGACAAATCAATGCCATCAATCCAGGCAGGGCAATTGCGAAGATTATTTTCAATCTCCCCAGAGCAACAAATACGTCCCATGGAAACTTTACCGTGACTTGATAAAGAAAATGCGGAGGAAAACAAATGCTCCGTGCAGCTGGAAATGGTGACCTCCGGTGTTGGCAGGTTTACGAGTCCGTGGGTGCCATCTTGTCTTCCCCGACAGGTACTGGCTGGACTTGGGCATAGTCAGAGAAAATCTGTAAACTCTTGGAAATTTACAGATAATACAGAGCTGAAACAAACATCATGTAGAGTGTGCAGCGAAAAAGGAAATGTGGGCTTGAGAAGAATTGCAATTGGTAGCACATTCAGATCAGTAACCGAAGAAATGATATTTTTTCTGCAAATAAAAATTCAAAGAACACATCACACATTTAAAACAACCACAGTTGTTAAAATAATAATCAATCAAAGAGTCACTGAAAATCTAGTGCAAGATAAAATCGTTATATTTTTTAAGTGGAACAACAGCGATGAGGAGGTGCATAACTACTAAAACAAAATATGCCTATTTCAGATCATCCAAAAAAATTGGTGATGCCAAAGAGGCATCAAAAACGCAACAAAATTTAAAATTTCATCCTTAAAGGGACGAACAACATGTAAGCTACTGATAATTCCGTTATCAACATGAGACGTCAATTTCATCTCAAAACAACATGATTGGGAGCCGATGATGTCAGTCTTCAGTGATCCGAACACGTCAGTCTTCAGTGATCCTGACAATAAAGATGACGATTAGTCTATGCATTGATGGCTTTTGGACGGCACGGATCGGAGATCAGTAAGCAGGTTGGTTGAGTGGAGGAGAAATTGGTCATTTAATTCGTCGTGAGCAGACAATAATGAAAAAAACTTAATTGGGGATGGATTCTGGAACAAAAAACTTGCAGTCCACATTCAACAAGCTAATGTGACACCTTGTTAACCTTTGTGTGATTAATGCCAGGCTTATGGACAAGTGTGACAATATCCTTCTTCTGGGATATTAAGAGTGAACCACACAGCACACTTGCCTGCACAGTAAGTTTAACCACGATGGGGTAAATTGATCTACTTCTTCAAATGGAACTCGTGAGGAGGACTATTACTTCGCGGAACTCGATCTGTTTTCGTAAGGGTTTTAACACTTGTCAGTTACTAAGTAGTTCCATCAATATATTCGTCCTGGAACGGACTTTGATCCTTTCGAGTATTAGTGCATTAATCACACAACAGCTTCAATGCTGAGCACAAAGTCTGCAGCAGGGATTGATGATTTTAAAATCAAAAGAACTGCTTCTTCGTCAGAATCCCAATTTTTTTAACTCTCTTGGGTTGCTTTATAAAGAAGGAAAGAGAAGTTGTGTTTGATAGTCACATCAGTGGAGTGAGGCAGCTTAACGGCCATTCCTTCTATCCTTAAATGTCGAATAAAACTATTTAACCAACTGATTTATCATCCAGAAGGGACGTTTCCCACAGAGTTTTTCATAAGTTTACCATGTCAACCATAATGTTGGAACAACCTAGCTTCCAGACCAGCCTGATAACGTGAAACAAGCAATTGTTGGATAATATTTCCTCGAGCCCCAAATCAGTAAGGAATTGCTTAAGGAAAGCACCAACATCCTGGGCATTTAAAGCACCAATACTTCGACAGTTAGTTATAATCACCAGCTAACAGAACATTTGAATGGCATACAAGGGTAAAACCGTTAAAGAAATCCTTTTTCTCCATGTAAATGCCTGGAGCATACACATTAAATAGTCTGAGGCGAGTACGGGCAATGTAGTTTAATGTTTAGCAACGACTCTCTCATGTGCAAGACGTCCCTGGTTCGATCCTGACCAGAGCCATCCCTGGCATTTTCTGGAACAGAAGGGTTCTTTGATGCCTCGTGCTCTTGCCAATGCAGTATGGTAAAGATCCTAGGACTTTTCCATTGGAATTAAGTAGCAAAATTGTTCCTCTCGCTTCTGGCACCATCGCTTTGGCTTTGGCAACGGAAGAATTTTTTTATATCACACTACAACAGTCGTCCATCTTTAAAACCAATATTTAGATTGAGAATCGAGATCACGCAGAGCCATCGATCATGGCCTACAGATTTCGGGGAAAAACTCAATCCCTATCTAAGATGGTAATCCCAGTTTAAATATAGAAGGAATTAATTATACAATGGAAAATTTAAAAAAAAATGTTTATTGTTAAGGCAAGGTTTAACTCAACTCTCGTCAAAACAAGAAAAGGACCTAGAACACGCTTTTCCCATTTGGTTAATCGGCGTGATACCATAATATTGCTTTAGTGTTCAGTCCACGTAAAACCTAACTGCATTATTCAGCCATTAGACACTGAAGTGAACTCGACCAGTGAAACCATTGCAGCCTCCAAAAACATTTCCTCACTAAAAAAGGAGGAAGAAAAGGTCATTTAATTATTTCGCCAGTTTTAGTACAGTGTAGGTCAAATCAGAACACCGGCTAAAATTGCAACATAGAAAGAATGATGTATTGATTTGTTTCGTTACATTTACTTTGTCGAGTAATGTATTTTTGACAATGCTAATATCAATAACCTTGAAATTAACGCGAATAAGCTCCACACAAGGCTGACATAGCCGCATACACTTGCACACGTCCTTTCTTTATGTTTGTTCAATTAACCAATATTCGTAAGTCAAGTTGTCCTCCTATGATGATACATGATGAGTGTTTACCGTTTATCACTGACGTTGTTTCAGTGATGTCATTTCACGATCATAGGTATGATCACGTTGTTGTGGATGCCACATGTCACCTTGGTTTTTCTGCTTTGGGGCATACGTCTTGATGGTGAATGTAGGCCGTGTCAGTATGGCTCAGCGGTAGGACCTCAACCTTAGATTCCAAAGGTCGTGGGTTAAGATTCCCCGCTCAGGCAGTCCGACATATAAGTCCAAAATGCAACGTAAATAGGTTTGCATTCGCATTTATTTGATGGTGAAGGTGGTTACCAACATGATGGCAGCAGATGTTGACTCTGTTACCAAGATCTTGGACGACTTCAATATCAAAACCTACAACCTTAAGCAAAATGTCTACTAGGTGACCTCTGGCACCCATAACAACCTCATCACACCTATGATTATTTCGAAACCCCAACACTGTTTGTGCCATTCCCTTCTCTGCATGCAGTGTACCACTGGCACCTCCGTTTTGACCCTCAGGAACACAATTTCAAAACAATGTACTGAAGTGAATCCCAGTACTAAAATCAACTCCATTAAGCACCACATCGACACTACACACTTAACCTATTTTTTTGAAGCGTGTGTGTTCCATAAACAATCTCATAAAGGAGTCAGATTTCAATTAGAAAATATGAGATAATCAAGAATCGTGCGGCTATTATTAATTACCATGGCACTGAGCACTACAACTGGAAAAAATAGGTCCCTTGCAGATCCCGCCCTTTTCCTGGTCGTATTGTGAAATCGTCCAACTCACGTCACACAGCATCTAGAAGGGTTTGTGTGAGTTAGTGTGTGTTAACAAGCTTCTCTCCTGCTCTATTTTGTAACAAAATTGTTACTTCTGACGAAGGTGCTGTGGGTTATGGCACCGAATTAACAAATATCTTTATCCTGTGCGAAAAACTGTATGAGAAGAATGCTGAAGATTTAGTGAAATGCGGCACAGACAACTTGTGTCTGGTATTTTTTATTAACTAATACTTCCTAACAAGACATTGCGTACAGGAAGAACAGCTGCACAAACGCCCTCTGCATAAACGATTCTGTATAAATAGAGATTTATCCCTAAACTACAACATGGCTCCGGGAGTAAAAGAAAGCCTTAGATGGCAGCAAAATGGCATCCAAACAACGATTCCTTGCTTGTAACTACTGTTGATCAGACTTCAAAGGGGTTACAAAACATATACAAACTTATCCTTAACGAAAATCACTATTATGCAACCTGCAATCAAGCCGTGTAATAGCCATTGTAGTATGTCACATACACTCGTCACCAGTCGAATGGCGACTTTAGTTTCCTGCAGGTTTCAAGTAACGCACCTTCTTGTCAGACCTTCATAATCTATAAATTATACAATTGTATTTTTAAATCAAGAGGAGTTGCTACGGGTATTATACTATTTCATTTCATTAATAATTTTTTTTTTTTATAATTCGCTAAACTGTGTGTGGTTACACAGTTTAACGAATTATATTAAAAAGTTAAAGGGCAATTACATCCATTTTGACATGCATGTTTGACTTTTGGATCACTTACACAATAACTAAACACAAGAATTGCGGTAAGAATATGTTACGTACGTCCGATATAACAATTTAATTACTGCATCACCAAAACACGGCACGGAGGTCGCCATTGTTTTGCTGGAACGCGCAGAAATTAATGCCGACAGACGGATCTCTTCGATTTCGACTCGCAGCCGATAGAGATAGCTGTATTGACTGTGAGGAGCGCAAGCGTCTGACGGCCTTAGCTGGCCACTACACTGCCGGCCAGCTAAGGGCGTCATACGCTTGAGCTCGTCACAGTGAATACAGCTATCTCAATCGGCTGCGAGTCTAAATCGAAAAGTGACATCTGTCGGCATTAATTTCTGAGGATTCCAGCAAAACTATGGCGATCTCCGTGTCTTGTTTTGGTGATGCAGTAATTAAATTGTTATATCGGACGTAAGTAACGTATTCTTACCGCAATTCTTGTGTTTAGTTATTGTGTAAGTCATCCAAAAGTCAAACATGCATGTCAAAATGGATGTAATTGCCCTTTAAATGAAATGAAACAGTATAATGCCCGTAGCAACAACTCGTGATTTAAAAACACAGTCTCGGCCATTGTATAATTTAGTTTATTAAGCATTTGACAAGAAGGTGGGCTACCAGGATCCTGCAGGAAGTAAAGTCGCCATTTTAGAGATAAGCAGTTCTTCACCTTCTTCTACAACACTTCTTGGCATACGGAGGTCAAGAAGGATGTAAGAACTACAACTGGAAAAAAAAAAATGGGTCTCTTGCAGATTCCACCCTTTTCCCCGTCGTATTGTGGGATCGTCCAACTGACGTCACACAGCTTCCATAAGGGTTCATGTGAGTCAGTGTGTGTTAACAAGCGTCTTTCCTGCTATATTTATAAAGAAAATTTTCTTAAGATGGTGCTGTGGGTTATAGCACCGAATTAACAAGTATCTTTATCCTGTGCGAAAACTGCACGAGACGATTGTTGCATACAGGAAAAAAAAATTATCTAACTTATTTATCTACAAACTAGCAGAGCTACCAGCTTCACTCCGGTCGAGTAACTTTGGCCTTTACTACATATTTACACTTTAATTCCAACGAAGAGAAATTAAATTGCAGTCGCAGGATGCTACGACGGGTGTTTGCTTAAATTGCAACTTTTGTTAAAAATTGATAAAAATTGATTCCAAACGACAAAATACAACATAAAATTACTTCATCACTGCTGAACTTGATTTTTGACTCTGAAATACACTACAAAAACTGGGTCAGATTACAACGTTCGATCAGGCAAACTGTAATCAAGAAGAAACTTCGGTCGAAAAAAAACGGAAAAGGACGACATATTTTTGCATCGCAATTAGTATCAAAATCGGTTGAATTCAACTGGCTGGACACACGGAAAAGCCAGCACGCAATTTCCATGTACAGTAAACGTCTTACCTTCGCAGGAGCCTTACCTCCAGAAGATAAGGCGTGCAGACAGGCAACCTCTTACATTCGTACAGGCCGTACCTCCAGAAGATAGGCGTGCAGACAGGCAACCTCTTACATTCGTAGAGGCCTTACCTCTAGAAGATATGCGTGCAGACAGGCAACCTCTTACATTCGTACAGGCCTTACCTCTAGAAGAGAGGCAACCTCTTACATTCGTACAGGCCTTACCTCTAGAAGAGAGGCGTGCAGACAGGCAACCTCTTACATTCGTAGAGGCCTTACCTCTAGAAGAGAGGCGTGCAGACAGGCAACCTCTTACATTCGTAGAGGCCTTACCTCTAGAAGAGAGGCGTGCAGACAGGCAACCTCTTACATTCGTAGAGGCCTTACCTCCAGAAGATTAGGCGTGCAGACAGGTAACCTCTTACGTTCGTAGAGGCCTTATCTCCAGAGGAGTTGGCGTACAAACACACAAGCACTCAAACAAATCATACGTTTTGAATGATGTAAATGACTGCAGACGTGCTACGGAATGTGATGTACAAACTGTGAGCAACAATTATAGTTGGCTTATGTCTAAATAATCAGTACATCGATGGTATGATATGCTGGGGAACGAAGAATGTATATGAAGCTTGGATACTTGAAACTTGGATACTTGCTTAAAGCTTGAAGTGAGTACGATTATCTGTAAGGTTGGGACGTGATATTTTTCCAACAAGGGTAATAAAATTAATTTAATTAGGGTCCGACCTACATTTACTGTAGCACTATATTTCTGTTCGTATTCATGCCGCGTTTTAATTCCTGCTGTGATAGTTTGCGCTCTAGTTCTAGGTTTGTGGAACGACTGGTCGCAACTATTTTCTGGGTTAACCCATATCAAAATTACGCTGTGTATGAATATACAACGTACTGTTGACATGGGTTACTCCAGAAAATTGTTCCACCAGTCGTTCCACAAACCTAGAACGAGAGCCGAAACCATTAATGACATATATCACCAATGATAGATCACTAAAAACATTGTATTACTACACCGACTCTCGCGAAACGGTTCGAAGGTAACACGCGCAGAAGGAGATCTGCACGTGGCTGTTATAGGACAAGCAGGAATGTACCTTTAAATTCAAGCCAACTAACCTAGCCTGTAATCACAACACCACCACAAAACAGATAAAGCAAAGTAACGAAAGACGGCGAACTAAGGAAAGCTCGTTACGGTTACGACATGATAATATTCAAACACTTGTATTGCTTCTGTTACTGCAATTTCTTAAAACGTATTCGTGTGTGTATACAAACGTCCGATACCTGTAGAGACAGTCTATCAAAGTGTTATCTTCTATTTGACAACCAGTGAGACGCAGTTCCTGTAGGCAATCGCTTTTCAACATGACGCTTTTAAGGGCGTCTGCTTGAAGCGCTGGCGATCGTAGGGACAGGCTTTTCAGAGTTTTGCTTATGGAAAGCAGACTTTTACCCGTGATCGCCACGTCAAGGTACAAATACTCCAACTCGGGCAACAGTCCCAGAAAATCCGAAAACTCTTCTTCGCCGAATCCGGTCGTATCCCTCAGACAGACAACTTTTAACTTGCCACAATTTTCAGCAAACGTTTGTAAAGAACTGTCGGCAAGTACCAGCCCGATGAAGGTGATGTTTACAAGATTGGGACAGTACATACTAATGATTTCGACCCCCGTAGTGGACACGGATGACCGATCATCAATTTTACGGCTCCGTGTCAACTGTAGATGTTTTATCCTCTTCCCACACCGGGAAAAAATGGACGAAAATGCTGTCCCAGCAATGGACGGATTCTGGACTTCAATGCTCAATTTAGTTGGACACCTCCAAGGAACCTGGGTTCCGATCCGTCTCCATTTTTTGCAAACTCCCTCGATCGTGATGCGTTGCTTGATGTCCAAAAACGAGAAGATGTATTCTAAGATTTCGATCGGCAGATCGTTGATCAGGGCGTCTTGTTGTTTTTCTTCCGCTGGTTCTTCCTCTTCGTGAGTTTCATTTTGGTTTTCTACATCCAATACCACATCACTCTCCTCCATCACGGTTAGAAAAAGGTAAACAAACATGGGGTCCCCAAATCGTTGCGTTTTATTGCGTCACAGCGTAGAGATTATTGCTGCGCGCGAGCACAAGCATTGCTGGTCTGTTGGGATCCATTATTTGCGTCATTTATTTTTACTTATTTTCTGTTCATAGGGCCTTAGGGCTTCGAGCAGATGACCAGGAGTGGTTAACGCTCGTTAAACCCTTTGAAACCCTTTGTTCATGTTCTGACACAATATTAAACTACGCATTGTTCATTAGCAGCGATGGGCGTGGTGTGAGGTCCCTATTCTAAAACGTTAGTCTAGCCACGCACTAGTGTTTCGCCGCCAAGCAGATGAGATTTAACTGTTGTCAGAGCTTAATTATTGTCAGATACATTGTTGTAAAAGATTGTGGCATGTCGCAACCCACTCCTGGTCATCTGTCCGAAGCCCTGGGGCCTTAGGACTTCTGGCAGATGATCAGGAGTGGTTAACGCTCGCGTTAAACCCTTTGAAACCCTTTGGCTGCAATTCCTGGGGTTTCTACTTTGATTTCTTCACCTAAATTTTCTGTCTCGTGGTCGTGAGCCAGATAACCCAGTTCGGGTTCGTGTTCCCTAAATACACGACAAGCAAACAAATAAAAGGCTGCTAACAAGCAGACTGCGTCTTTTAACTGTAACAAAAGTTTAGCTGAATTCTACCTACTGGAGTAATTTCCCATGCAGTAGAAATCTTCGCAAATCGTTGGAATCGGGTGTGTATCCAGTAACGAAGAAAACCTAAACATTATAGTATAGGAACGTGTCCTTTTTCAGAAAAAGTGCCTTTCATAGCGTTAATTTTGTGTTACTGGTTAACTAACTAATCAGATGGCTCCCGTGTTAATTTTGATACGGTATACAGTCATTTGCACAGCTTGCTGCGGGAAGTTGAAAAATCTACAGGTAAAACGTCATATCGATTAGTGCCTTTTTCTAAAATGGGGGCTGCAGCTAGAAGCACGTGGCCCTGAAGTGGGGTGTAAGTTCAAAATTATTGTTGTAACCATTGTTTGTATTGTCATCCAACAGCAGATTATGACAGGTGTAAGTGTTATCTAAACAAAACCCACAAGGGTGAAAGAACCCGCCAAGTTTCAGCCAATCAAAGTAGTGAAATCAGAGCCAAAAAGGCTGCCACCAAGTTACTACATTAATTGCCAAGCTAATCCCACCGAGTATTAGATCAAAGGTTAAATCAAAAACCTGACCATTGCTACTATCGGTCGCAATGGTCAGGGTTTTTGATTTAACGTGTGTGGTAATAGTCGGTGGGATTAGCTTGGCAACTAATGTAGTAACTTGGTGGCAGCCTTTTTGGCTCTGATATCACTACTTTGATTGGCAAAAACTTGGCGGGTTCTTTCACCCTTGTGGGTTTTGTTTTAGAAATCACTTCTTTTGTAGTTTTTTTTTTTTGTGGCGTCTTATTTTTGACTGCTGCCCATTTATCTACTATCTTGGTTTGGTCGAAAAATATTGAATACGAACGAAGATATTAATTTTTTTCAGTTTCGCTGGATTGAGGACTTCAATCATATAAATTAAAGCGTTTGCTGATTTCCATTCAACCATCAACAATAAGTAGCGTGGACTGCGGATTTATTAAGTGGCCCGAAGCCATGCGCCCTACTTCAAGCAAGAAGGGCGTTCATTTTATCAACAATGTTGTGTTGCCGATTATTTCTGGCAGTCCGTTTGTATTGTTACTCGTTAACACTAATAACGAGTAATGCTTATTTTGATCACCGGTGGTGTTTTCCCAACATACAGAAAAATAGCATTACGAATGATTGCAATGTTTTTAGTTAATACCTCCTCAAACGTCAAACCTTAAAAGGCACGTATTGGAATTAAAAGAGTGATGAATACCAAATTTCATTCGTATCTGTCGCATAATTTATTTTATATGAGCGGAATTAGTCAGTAGTCAGTATATAGTAGTCAGTAGTCAGCTGAAATCAACGATCTTAACCCACTTTTATCACCTTGACACAGTTTGTGCACTTGATTGAAATACAACTCTTGCTTGTCAGGGCACAACGACCTCCCATTTCCAATAATTTTCAAGCCGTTTCGCCGCATAGGTATTTATCCTCATCATCGTGAAATACGCTCAACTCTGGTTTCAGATGAAGTACCAAAGCTAGTGGCCATGCAACAACAATGAAGGAGTTAAATAATGACTTCCTTACAATGAAGTTACAATGAAGTGTGGCAATTATTGAACTTGGCGGGCGGACCACTGGCGTGGTCCTTGATACGCGTATCGTTTAAGTATTTAATTGTCAGAATGTATTGATGTTGTAAAAAAGTGGCTCATGCTCCGTTTGTTATGATCTGTTTTGATTTGCATGTATGTTTTGGTTTGCTTCGCTTTGTCATAGGGCAGACGGCCAATGTGGCTACCGCTTTTCAATAAATTGCATTGAATTGGCTCATGCTCCCTAAAAATACAAAACCAAAAAAAAAAAACTCATTAAGAGACTGGTGTATTTGACTGGAAGAAGAGTTGGAAACAAAACCCACATCATGAACACAGGGTCCAATAGTGTAAAGAAGTAAGTCTTTAAAAAACACAATTAAACACAATTATGTCACATGGCTTCTCGCTATGCATTTTTATTGACACACTAAACTTTTTTACGTTGGAAGAGGGTGGGGTCTATGAGTTTAATTGGCTTCATTTCACCAGGCAGGGCACGCTGTGTCGCAGTGCGAGTTTTACAGGTAGCACCCCTGACACTGACACGTGCAAAATACCAGTGAACGACCTAAAAACGATTAAAAATATGATTAAAATAACATACCCTTTCATTATATTTCTTGCATTCAACTGAAAAATAATGGTTTCGTGCCTGCCACGTGTCAGACATCGTTTGAACACTTACCGCACATGTTCTGGGGCATCGTGTAACATCTATATACTTACTAGCTGTAAAGCCCGTCTTGAAGACGGGCAACTCTAGGAGTACAGCTGCCCCATAATAGTGAAATGTGTAATTTAAATAATGCAGGATGGGTAATTGCGGTAAGGTCGCTTCGCTCACTCAATCCATGTATCGTGTGATTCATTTCACCATCCTTCATTCATTTCCGTTACCCATAGGATCAGACGGTGTCTTTCATGTTCTATGGGCTTTTTTTTTTCGCACTCAATTCAACTGCGTAGTTTTTGTGTCTTTGAAAGCCCTGTAACCCGGGATCAGACAGGATATTTTTTTTGTTTTTCACTCAAGCCCGATTACGTGACTTCATGAAACCAAGTACAATGCCAGATGGAGAAGACATTTCTCCACAACCTATATGAAGACGGGCAAATGTAGGAGTACAGCTGCCCCATAACAGTGAAATGTGTAATTTAAATAATGCAGGTTCTTGAAGATTTGGCTAAGGTTGCTTCGCTCACTGAATCCATCTATCCTGTGATTCATTTCACCATCCTTCATTCATTTCCGTTATCCGGGAGCAGACGGTGTACTTCACGTCCTGTGGCCTGTTTTTTTTTCCGCACTGAATCAGACTGCGCATTTTTTGTGTCTTTCAAAGCCCTGTAACCCTGGAGCAGACAGATATTTTTTTTCGTCTTTTTCATTCAAGCCGGATTACGTGACTTCTGCATTGCTTCCGATAAATTCTCTTTCTTTTCCTGCCGGAAAAAATATTGTTGTTTTGATCATTGTTAAAGCATTGTTTAAAGCATATTTGGGCCAGCGCTGGCAAAAGAGTGGCAACTACCGTTTTATGGGTTAAGATTTTCCTTAAAGTAGGGGACTAAATAAGTATGGGAATACGCCGCTAGCAATGATGAAGATGATCCCAAACAATGATGACGCCAAACAATGAGAAAAGCGACAAAAGATGAAAACAATGGGCTTCAAACAATGCCACGAATTAGAAAATCAAAAGCTTTAATAATGCTGGCTATTAGAGCCGAATTGAATACTTTCAAAGTTGGTTGAGTAATCGCGTTGGTAACAAGACGGAGAAACAGACAATCCAGCTACGCTGAGAAGTGCGATTTACTTTTAGAAGACTAAATACCGCGGGATCGTCGGGGAGGCGGGGTTTAACACATCACCCAATGGGGAAGTTCGCGGAGGTGGGGGGGGGGGGGGTACTGGGTAACAGGGGGTAGGGGCGCGGTCGGTGGGCCATTCATGTCATGCTGCCCAGTATGGTATTTCGCTGGGGCATGCGCAGATGATTTGCGTGGGTATGGAGACGGAATCGAAGGGTCGTTCAGAGGTGTGTCTCAGCTAAAGTCTTCGACTTTTATTTAACATTTACACTCATACTCGTGCTGTGATTGGTCCATGCAAATCCCTTCACGGACCAATCACAACACGGAGCAGCAAGCGGCAGTGGTGAAACTACCTAGAAGTGAGGAAGAAGTTTCATTTGGTCAAGCCAAAGCCGAATTATGTTGAGACAAGACGAGACCGATATGGACGAAAATTTATCAAGTGGAGACTGAGACTGACACTTATGATTTAATGAGGTCTTGACAAGTCTCAAATTAACTCTGCAAAATTAATTACCAGATCAAAAACTAAAACTGAGCAAGAAGCCGCCAAGTGGAAAATGGTTTGAGCCTTCAAAGGAGTGATATCAACATACCAAATCATTCGCCATGTTCCATGCCACCGACTAATACAGGTTGCACCGACTAATGAAATTTGTTAGTTAACAAAGTCTAAACTCTTGCTAGCTTTGTTCGTGTTTCATTTAACATCTGAAAGAGTAGTTGGTGGGATGAAACTTGGCGAATGTTTTGGCCTGTTGATATCACTCCTTTGGGTGGCCTCCTTGCAGTTTTGGCTTTTGATATGATATCACTACTTTTTTTTTTTGTAGTAGGAGTTATAAAAATCGTTGAACCAGAAACACTTTTTTTTCCTGGTTGGTTTCTATCCATCAGTAATTTCTGGTGCCTGCCCATTCAGTTCTAGTAACATGTTCAAACTGTGAACTCATAGGTGGCAAGTTATTTAGCGTTCTAATTGTGCTCCAAACTTGAAGACCAATATTCGTAATTGTTGTGTTTTTGGCTTTTGGCTTAAGTTGTGGCTCGGCTTGGCAAAGTTTAGCCTATTTAATTTTGTGGGTGTTATGTCGTTTCTTCTGTTGCAAGATTTAGTAAATGTAGGCATTTTTTTTGGGAGGGGGGGGGTTCATGGTATTTTGGACTGGAAGCTCCAACGTGTACTACGCTTGCATCACTGCATCCCTCGATAGGATGCATCATTAGTAGTCGCTGAAGACGTTGCAGCAATTCGAGTGGGTTATGCAGTAAGTGACATCGGCAATCCTGGTGGAATGTCCTGTTGATCTCCCGAGTCCGACAAACTTACATTACATTCATTGGGACACAGTGGGAGGCTAAAATTTCCAGCCCCCCCCTACTGGGGAAAATTGCTCTTGAGGTGTAGGACACGTATCGTTACGCAACCCGCACGATTAGATCTCTAATCGAATATTATATTCACCAACACCATAAATTATGTTAGGAATCTTCAAGAGTTTACCACATTTTGTTTGTCTTATTGTTTGTTGGCAGGTTCCTAGTTTTAGGTCCTATGGATATCCGCAATTATTAAATTTGCGTCTTCGAACGGGAACAGATACGAGACCAGTTTCGCCACTGTGTTCTTAAATGACTAATAGTATTTTAGGAGCAAAAGTAGAAGTTTTCATTTAGGTTCTGACTTAATTTAGCCTCGAAAATTAATGTTATTCCTCTAGATATTTTATTGTTATACAGCTAATAGAAGTTACTGTTTTATTTTTCACTTTTTTGGCCTCTGAGACTAGTTTAGTACTGCGTTACTTTCAAATTTAGAGAAGGTAGTGTGGTGTTTCACACAAATTCCCAGTAGGTAGGGTCCGCCATCACTCTCCTTCACCTATGAAGTCACATGATAACTTTAATTAAACACATTGGTGCAAAGGATCCAGTGACATGCCAGATCACCTAGTGTGTATATCTTTATTTAGTATCACCCTCTGGCACTAAACCCTTACATGATGGGGTGGCATACTATTCTTCACAGTGAGTGGTATAACCTTGCGTAGCTTTAAGGTCCAAGGAAGCCTCAAGATGACTAATGAGAATTTTTTCCAGGAAGCCTCAAGATTGTGAACACCAATGACAATTTTTTTCCAACACTGAACACCACAGCCAATGAGAATCTGGTCGTGCTTAAAGCTAAATAAGAGATGGAGGCTTCAAGGCCCCCTTAGACCTTGAGGTGGCACTGACAATCAGATTAACTTGAAACACTGACGAACACATTCAATGTAATCTATGCGGATCTAAATATTTTTCAGCCATCTCATCGAGTTTTCTTCAGACCTTAAAGAGCGGCTCAAAATACAGGCATAACAAGAAAGCTTTGAAGGTTTCAGAATTTAGTCTCCTGCCCGTACATTCTGCAGAAAACTAACTGAAGAGAAGGATGATTTAGAGCCACCTTCAGCATCTCCTACATTTAGGACCCATTTCTGAAACGGTTTATCACCAGTAACGTCATCAGGGACTAGTTTTTTATCGATGAATGTTCTCCACGGTTGCATTCCTACCAGAAAAAATACCAAGTGCTTCTGCGAGGTGTTTTTATCAGCTTGGGAATGTAACGAGGGGTTGAGAATATTTATCAACATTTAACATCAAATGCTATGTGCTTGTGTGGCATCTGCAACGAGAATATTCCATCTTCTAAGTAGTGTCGTTTGCCCAACGATCCATTACAAACTTAAGCCTAACTCATCGTGAAATTTGACGATTGTTGTGGGATGAACATTAATGAGTACCAGACACGGAGCGTCAACCAAATAGATACGTTTCTTAGGTTTAAAATAAAATGCGATCCGTAACATTACTAAGTTTTACGACAATTATTATCAACTTAACTACGTTCAAATACCCCGTTTAATGTTTGACGTACCGCGGCTATTTCTACCTCCACGCTTTGAATATTAGCTCGTTAAGTCCTAAAGTGCTTCAGCGTAAAGCTGGTGCTTACCGATCGTTCTGTTACCATAGTAACCAAAGCTTCGTGCATTGCTCGGAAGCCAGATCAAACCTCATGCGACTATCATGCACGGCGTTATTTGTTCAGAAATTGGTTTAGGTCTGCTAAATGTAGTTCTGTCGTACTTTCATTACGCAGCAAGGACGAGGAACCCAGACGATGCGATCGTAAAAACAACATGGAGGGACAAAGCTAACAGTTTTATCTGATAAAATATCGTATGTTCGTTTAATCAGATTTAAGGAGGTCCGATTGGCTGGTGACTGCCATTTACTGGCTTCCCATTAGTTAACGACCGCTAGAAAATTATGAAGGTACACTCGAATTTTCAGTGCCTGTGGCTAATCACTGCTAGGGTGCGTAGTTTAGTACATCTGTTATCCCCAGATAACACAACCATACTGCGCATGATCCGAGTAACCTACGTGAAGCTGGGGTAGCCTCGACAGGATCGTTGGCTAGACGTATTAACTATACTACTTTGTCATTAGATAGCAAAATTGGTCTTGACGACGGGGCGCCCACCTCTAACAGTCTCTTGCAGGTGCGCCATAATTAACCTTTTCCCAAGGAGGGGTACAAGGGCAAACACTTGAGTCCTGCAGCCGTAAAAGTTACTGTTATTCTTTTTAACTTTAAATTTGGTTCCCCAGGTTACTGGGAGTTTTTTCCCTTCCATTCCCTCCCTGCGAAATTTTGTAGTACAAAATAACCTTAACCGAATTATTTTTTTTCCTGCATAAATGTTGGATCCTATGCCACCTGGTATGTGTCCCTGCCAAATTTTTTCTCTGTTTGAAGTAAATTCATCAGAATTTTTTTTATCGTATATTTTGGCGCCACCCTGGCTTTTTTCACTGGGTGCATTGCAACATTTGCACCCCACTTAGTTGCGACACTGTACCTGTATCACTGTAAATACTTGGCAGTACAGTGGAAATCCCGACTTCTGCTATCAGATTCCTATACCATTGTAAATGTTCCCGATTTAGCAGTAGAGTGGAATTTAAAACCCTGACCGTCCGCTAACAAATTCCTATACCATTGTAAATGTTCCCGATTTAGCAGTAGAGTGGAATTTAAAACCCTGACCGTCCGCTAACAAATTCCTGTACCATTGTAAACCTCCCGATGTAGCAGTACAGTCGAAATTAAACTCCCGACCTCTGCTAACAGATTCCTGTTCAATTGTAAAGCTCCAGATTTCGCAGTACAGTGGAAATTCAACTTCTGACCTCTGCTGACCATTGTAAAGCTCCTGATTTAACAGTACAGTATACCATTGTAAAGCTCATCTGAATTTTTACTCCTGGTTTTATTTATTGAACAGGATCATTACCATGCTGACCAGTAGGGTGGATCAAAAAATTTCTTTTTTTTTTTAAATTTCAAATCGTAATAGTGCGGAAAAGTTTGTGTCCTGACTACGTAATCATTATCCCAAAAGGATAAACATCTTAAAAAAAATTGTTTAGAGGTGCCTAGTTTACCTGGGCCTAAAGTTTAACATTTCAGGTTTTTTTTTCCCATTTGGGATAGTGATTAGGAAGTCGAAAACCAACTTTTCCCCACTACTACGATTTGAATTAGAAAAAAAGGTTTTTTTTTTCAAATCCAGCCTATGGCCCTGGTTGTTAGCTATTTTTGATATTGGACTAGGGATTAGAGTGGTGAGGGTACAGGAATGGTCAGTTGTGGGGATCATGTTTTCCTTTAATGAATCATTGAAAGGTGAAAACTGCTGAACCCGTGTACTCAGTTTTGACCAAAAAAAAAACAAAAAAAAAATCATTGCAGAAAAAGTTCCACGTTTCATAACATCATCATGCTGTTTAATTTCTTTAAATTCAGGAAATTATCGCACTTTGGCCGTAAATTCAGGACCTTAAGGACACGATTTTCCTTTAAATAGTGACCTTGAAAGATAGTTTTGCCCTAAATTCGGGACTTCCGAAATTTGGAGTAGGTGAGGAGGAGGGGGGGGGTCGTTTGACCCCGTTTCCCCTCCCCTCCTCCCACCTACGAACTTCTATGCATATTGTTTTACTAAGCCTCCCTGCACTTTGCAAGGAAATTAATTTCAACTAAACTGCAACCCATGATTTTGACTTTCATCAATCAAAATGGATCTTTTCCATCTATCTAAAAGGAATTTTGTGCTTGGAAAAAAGCTTTATCAGCTAGGAATGTTGTCGGAAAATAATTGCAATCACCGTATTGAGGTAAAAACCCCGCTAAGCCGAGAGTAATCCATGGAATAAAAATTGTCAACTCGTGTACGTTTGTTCTCCATATCGTTTGCAGCGTGTTTTTACAAGTTTTACCTGAAGTTATTTATTTTATTTATTCATTTGCTGTACTTCATGAGCTGAATAAATTTTGACAACACATCTTCAAAAAATGGATGAATTAAGTACGTACTCTCAGTTGTTTCGATGAAAAGGCTTTTTTCAATCTTTTCGTTGTCTTTACAAGTCTTAAAAACCTGTTGTGCAACCAGAAGATTTGTACGTTTCTTCAAGACAGCTGCAACTACACATTAATTTTTTTTACTGAATTTGAAAAGGCATGAGCACTTTTAAAGAGTGGTAAGATAGATGTAATCGAAGCTTTTAAAATGTAGCTTTAAATTAACATTAAAAATATGATTCTTCCAAAAGTATATTTTGCAGATTGTCTATGAGGAGCAAGACGAGAGTCATATCAAAACGTAATAGTTCAAGCTCCCTTGCTCACACTACTGCTAATTTCATTATTAATAGACACTAATGTTTAAATAAATACAGTAGAACTATTGGCACGACATTTAATATTTTGTCCAACACTGGACAACTATTCAGCTTCAGGATATTAGGAAAATATCGTTTTTATAACATTTCCACCAATTTGAACCAAACTGTAAACTGTCATTAGGCCTATAATAAATACCAATGCAGTTTTACCACAAAAAAAGAAGCTGAAAAGAACTTTCATAAAATTACATAATTTGGTGGAATTTGCGTAGAACGTCGGAATCTTGAACATGATAGTTGTACGAGAAAATCCACTTCCAGCAAGTCGCACTTTGAACTCTCGGTGATACTCGTTCCTTTCACAAATAATTTGACTGGTTGGGTGAGTATCCCATCGTTTATGGCTTCTGAGAAAACCGTAATGAGCCCGTTAGAGAGCTGACGGTTCCACCTTACATCAAGAATTCTTATATTGGGGCACCAACGAGCTAGAGAGTAAAGGTATTCTTCCCGCAACAACGTAGCACTGGCATACAGTTCCTCCAGTTGGCCTTGGGTAGCCAGGTCTCTGATGCCACTGCCGACTATCGTCGTGTTGTCGCTGACATTCAAAACCTTCAGACACGGTATCGTACAAAGAAAAGTTAGTCCTTTGTCCGAGACGAGGCTACCGGTACAGCAAATGCTCAACTTTACGAGCTTTGAAAAACTCCTCGACAACATGTTCATTAGAATGTCATCAACACCAGAACAGTAGGTCAACGACAGTTCCTGGATCTGGCCCAGAGCACGTAGACATTCACACCAGTTCACGCCGTACCATTTTTCAAACTCCAAGATCTTCAGGGTGAATTTGTATAACTCAAAACACCTTCTCAGTGTACCCAGGTCTACTTTACAGGCAGTTAGCCGCAATTCTATTAGGTTGGCACATTGGAACATGACATTTTCAAGCGCAATCGGCTGCAGTGCGTAAGACCTTACTGTCAGACTCTTCAACTTAGGGCCCACCACAGTAAAGCATTTCCCAACAATCGGGGCATCGATGAACAAATATTCCAGCCCGTGTGCCAGTTCAATAAACTCTGCCAATCCTTCTTCGTTGATCCTAGAACCATAACGAATACACAGTGTTTTCAACTTCGTGCATTTTTCAGCCAGCACCTTCATGCGCACATGTGTAAACATAAATCCAACAAGAGTCAAGCTCCTTATATTTGGACAAAAACGACCTATTGTCCCCACACTCGCTAAGGATGAAGAAGCTCGCAGTTCTTCGTTTGTAATACTGTTGATCAGTTCTAAAGTTCGTACGCAACAACCACTTCTGGTCAAGACGGCTTCAATAGCGCTGTCTACAGCCCACGCCTTTCGCATGTCAATGCTTAGATTTCTCGGCCACAACCAGTGTAATTCCTTACTCACCCATCTCCAACGTTTACAGACTCGTTCACACAGAACCCGCTGTTTAACATCTAAGAATGAGAAGATGTGAACCAGCATTTCTGTTGGCAAGACTTCTATAAATGCAGGGTCTTCATTTTCTTCCATCTCATTTTCTTCCTCATCAGTTTCTTGTGCTTCCAGCAATTCATCCTCTTCTGGCTCCATCTTTCAGACAGCAAGAATGTGACGGTGTAAGAGCATTGTTTCACATTGTCCTCTAATCACTGAGGTCAATATCTAACGAGGTGGACTGAAAGTCACGAAACGTTAGTTCGTTGACGTAGCCGTGCTAATTAATGGGTGGTACAGCAAGAAACCACTGAGCTTTACAAATACGAGTCCAGTGATGCACTGGCGTTTTGTGCCTTTAACTTGAATCATTCGTCTTAAGTAGGGAGCTCAGCGGCCGGGATAAAAATTGGAAAAATCAAATTAAAATCCATTTTAACTGCTGAAAATTATCTCGAGGGCGGAGCAGGGCAAAACTAGAGACGAAACGTTCCCACCCCCAGAAATTGGTGGGGTCACGGCTCCAGAAATGTTACAGTGGAATATTTCTGGAGCCACTAGCCTTGTTATTGTGGTTCCAATGGTAGTGGTCCAAAAACTACAAACTATGCTTATCAGTTTTAATGCATTGTAATTTTGTCGCAAAATGGTTTACATTACAAAGTGTCGACGAAATAATAGTTTTAGTTTTTATTTATCATTAGTTTATCAGCCTTTCACTAAAAAAATTTCACGTTCACACAATAAGTTGTGTAGGTAAGCTGTTTTGTTTATTTTTATTTATTTGTTTATCTAGACACACACACGCTAGTATGTCGCGCCAAGTTAGGCAACAAACATCACATCGATTCAATTGTTAATGTTGTAAACCATTGTAGCGCGACGCCATAGCGTCAGTGTCTTATATCCTGAAGTATAGTTTGGTACATTTCAGATAATTGGGAAAAAATAATAATGCGGCACAAAAGCTTAAATTGTGTTGAAATCGAGAGCAATGACCCACTTGACAAAAATTAACTTGTGTATGAATGTCAGCTTAGAGGCGTTCAATGCAAATTTGACCCTCAATAACGTTGCAAATGTGTTACTAGTTTCTAGTTTCTTCTAGCCCGCTCATCCCCAAGTTAATTCCCAAAGGGTGATTATTCACCGATACCGAGATAGCGGGAAGGCTTCCAGCTATGAAATTTAACGAATGGCTGCAATATGATACGAACTGCATACCTTTCTTGGTTTACAGCTAGGGGGTGTAACGGAAACGGCGTGGGATGGAGCGTAAGTACGAAAGTATTGTTATAATCATTGTTAGGATTGTCGGCATCGTCTCTGATTGGAGGGCCAAAGTTCGGACTATAATAACATGTATACCGACTTGATTGATTTGATTTATTCATACGAGAGCTTACACGCTAGTGTGTCCTCACAAATCTAAACGACGTTCCCAAAGAAATTGTCTACGTCCAATTCACGAAAAACAAACAAAATATCAAAATAAAGCCAAAATCTGGTAAAGAGGCCACCAAGTTGAGAATAGCTCAGAATCACAAAGAATTCACGTGAACTAAATAAAAAAAAAACATTAAACAAATTAAAACAAAACCAAAAACTAATAAAGACGCGACTAAGTTCAGAATGGTTCGGCCTCTCAAAGGAGTGATATGAAATTAAAATATTAGACAAATTAACTCCCAAGCTACTGTTGACGTGGCACTTTATTACACTCTGC
>JAHWFP010155361.1:9204-45227 GCA_023313725.1 Lithobius niger | reverse complement strand
GGGGGGGGGGGGGAGACGAAGTTTGATGCTCAAATTTAAAATAAATGATTATTAATTGAAGGCAAAGGCTTAGTTGTGCATTCGTAATTGAGATCACTATGGTCGGAGCCCTGAAATAAAAATACAAGATACACACCGAAAATGTCCGGTAAAATAATCGTAGTTGTGTTGCCATTTTGAACAAGGTAGGGTTCATGAGAAAAGATTACGTTAAATAATGCTTTTATAAAAGCCTAGGCAAAAGATTAAATAAACCAGCTTGTGTTTTAAAATGCTATAACGCATAAAATTTTAAATGTATTATTGCAGCCGCAGAAATACCGTTGTTGTGGTCAAAGTTTTCATAGTTGCTAAAATCGTCACCTTAGTAAAATAAAAACATTGAAGACGTAATAAACATGTAAACTAGCACAGCACTAAGCTAGTCGGCTTTATGCCTGGAAATAAATTCAAGAAGTACAAATAAATATTTACATGTTTGTTTTTCGGAAAATGGCGACGGAAATTGCGTGCGTCGGCGCTCAGTTTGAGCACTTTTTCAAATGAAGCTGTAGACCAAAGTATGGTGAAATTTCAAGTTCTGTTTTCACAGGATGTTAGATAAAGTTCAGGTTTATTAAGAGCTGCAAACCAGAGTCGATGAAGTCCATTTTCTTGGGAGATACGAATTTTTTTTAACTTGGAAGTGAAAAATAGGCCTAGCGCTTTTTGGCGCTAAGAAAAAAAGTGTCCCCGAGTTGTTGATGGTTGGTGTCGGGTCTCCTAACCAATCGACAGGAATCGACTTATCAACAGCAACTCTGGGAGGTTTAATGCTTTGCTGTATACACGTTGAAACAGAACTGTAAACCAGGTCTACTATTATATATCAGCCGAGGCTGTTTGTAATTTAGAGGGCTCTTTTGCGAAATCCCCTTGTGCCTAACCAAACTCACTTTTTCTATTTGAAATTGTTTTATGTGAACCTCGTGTTGGTTCTAGTGTCGAATTTAATGTAAATTCCCCCTGTATTTTATAACCTAAACTAGGTGTAAAGTTACCAAATGTATTTGTAGTGCGATATTTTTATTCATGTTTGTTTAAAATAAAAACCAGGAGTTTTTCTTAAACGTCCGTCAGTTTATTCGCTCGTTGTTCGCTAGAAGTAAGAAATTAAGACAATTCTCTTAAACTTAGCTTAGCTAGCCTAATTTTCCCACCTTGGTGGCAGCGTTACTGCTTATTATTACAGTTAGCCTACAATATTAGGACATGTGTAGCTCCATTCCCTACGCCGGGACTGTAGCTGTTGTGCTTATTTGAAACAAAGTACCCAAAAGTAATAGTAAGAAGATCCAGTTACACCAGGCGAGCGGCGATGTTACAAGCACCTACCCCGTCGTAGCATCCGCCGTTACAAAGGGTTGTCCGGGTGTGATTTCACATTCCCGGTGGAATCCAAATTTTTGAATCAGTGACCCGACGTTGTGCCTAGACCCAGAGCAATGAACACTTCTGGTCCGGTTATTTTTCCTGGAGGGACGGGCTAAACACCAGTCCCCACGCCTAGTCACTCTTCTTGTCCCCATGCCTCTGTCAACCTGGAGAAGAGGGTCTACCAAGTGTTAAAGACCTAGGACCGTGGTCTTATCCACCTACCACATGGGTAATCTCGCTTTCAATGGATATCCTTCAACATGAGTTGTCAACTGTGGCTGGTGCTGCCACATAAGAGAACTCTCGTTTTCAGTGACAAGCCTTGTACACAGTGGAAAATGGGGTATGTCAGCGTAATGACTTCTGCGCAATGGAGAGTGGTCAGTCATAGACAGGGCAAGGCTGTTGTGGTTGTGGAGGATTTCATGTTTTGTTGGACGCTGACACTTTACTATCAAAATTTTCACAGTGCGTAAACTGGGTACAACCGAATACCCTATCACATAATGCATACGCGTGTTGGTGAGCAGAGCTTCTGCAACGATGACGCGAAGCAACCTGTTCACAGAATGTGGAAAATTTGAGAGCAGTAAACGCCTGCAGGTTTGAAGGGGTGGGAATTTGGCTACTCTCTCGTTAACTGTGGTGATAAAGTGTCAAGAGTGTGCTACGTTGGATGAGGTGGAAATCTCCAAGTTTAGCGGGTTCGTGCTCTCCCTACTACCAATAGGACAAAGTCAGCATATACTGAAGGTTAGTATTTTGCAGATAGTAAGAAACGAAAATTTTAACAAGCCTAAAATTAGTTTTTACTATCCTAAAATACTTAGCTTCAGTAGAACCCACTCATCCTCCCCGCTTCACGAACCTGCTGCTAACCGTCTGTTACAACGGTCGAAGTGAAGTGATAATCTTGGTAGTAAACCTACAATATAAGGGAAGCGCCACTAATGACCCTAGGGAGGATTAGCTAAACTAATCTTGTGGAGATTTAAAACGGGGTGAGTTTTAAATTGCATCGGGCATTAAATAGCCAAATCAAAGTGATTTAAGCATATACTGAAGGTAAGTATTTTAGGATAGTAAAAACTAATTTTAAGCTTGTTAAAATTTTCGTTTTTTTTTCTGAGCACCCAAAAACCTCGATTTTCAAACCTCAGACATTTTCTCAATAATGGACAGAAACGATCAAACTCTTCACCATTTAATAGCCTGGAACAATATCTACCTCTTGAGGAAGCCCAAATTGGAAAATTCTATCCAGAAGTTGTACAATCAACATTTGAAAATCTCACGAAACCAACCGCAGCGCTCGTCATTGCTGACCGCCATTATTGTAACTTCATGTATCTTTGCAATTTAATTTTATTATTCTTTTAGGGCAAAAAGCCCACAAACACTAGCTTAGTTGCAGATTAGGAGGGGCTGCCTTTTGTACTTAACCTCACATACATGTGGATACAGACAACCATTTTTTAAGTGTGATATTTTTTATTTCAGCCGCAAGCCTCATGAAAAATTTCCACTAAGATCAAAAATTGTCCCTTAACTTTAAAGTTTAGCATCCAAATTAACTTCATGCGTTATAGCATTTAACTAAGCTAGTTTATTTAACCTTTTTATATATTCTTTTGCCCCCAGAAACGCTACCATTAATCCGAAGTAATTCGACATCGGCATCCTCACGGACACGAATTTTAGTGTATATATGTTTGATTTAAATCTCCATCAAACTCTGACTGTGACCATCCGAATGCAAAAACTAGCTTGTCCTTCTATTGAAAAAACTCCGTCCCCCCCCCCCCCCCTACCTTCAATAGTTGCGATACATAATATCGTGGTTTAATAAATTTTATAGGCCTATTCTCACGTTGTTTATGAGTTCTAAACTCACTGCACTTCCATGCCAGGCCTCTAATTGTTTCACAAGCCGTGTAGCGGCCGAAGCTACGACTGTAGAGGTGCTTGTAGCCTCGCCGACATCAAGATGGTTTTGACCTTTAAATTTCTAGTTGGAGTGGCGGTTATTACTTTTGCGGAAACGGCATACATGTACTACTGGCCCAGTATGGGTAACAGAGAGTCATTTGTCCTAACTGTAGGCTGACTAGACAACTTTAAAGGGGGGTATTCGCTGCCACCAGGTGGGTGTTTCTAAATGCAGCTCCTAAGTTTAATTATTAAGTGGTTTTCTTAAGAACTATAACTTCTACATTTAGTCTAACTAGCAGAAAAACAGGCATTTTACAAACTCTTAGGTGTATTAAAATGCAGACAAAATATAAAAACAATTACATTTGAATTCGACTAGTGTCACAAGAAAATAGTCTTTAAACTAAAGCACGGCGATTTTTACATTAAAATCAACAAGAATTTACAGTAAATTCAACTCAAACTTAACACGTGATGCAAAGAGTAAAAACTACAATTTCGATTAGAAAATGTTTGTGGGACCTCGGGAACCCGTTATATCATGCAAACCGTGGGAATTACATGAAATAAATCTATTTGGTGCAAACCGCGGGAATTACACACAAATAGTCAATTGCAATAGTTTTCTAAGTCCGACCTATAATCAAATCTGTTAGATCCTTAATATTTGGGAGTCCACCATTGAAGTCTCGGCTTCAGCAAAGATGTCATCGCTTGCAGATTTAGTGTTTAGAGTAAGTTCATGACTAGAAACATGGAAAAAAAAGCTGGTTTTTAGAAAGGGACCGTGAACCCTGACGTTATGGCGATGGAGGCCTAGAATGCCGACTATGGCTCCACCTCCATAATTCCCTCAAAGCTTAAGGTTAGGTTAAGTTTAAAACTAAAATTTAGAATGGGGTATTCCGAAATTAAATTTTCTTAACTAACACTAGTCTAATACGAACCAACTACCTTTGCCCGGCATGGCAACATTCGGACGGGACATCTCCTATACCGACTGGCCTAGTCACCTCTGGCTTTGAGATCTGATGAGCGTGTGCTAACGATTGCCTCCTGGGGCTGGGGTTTTATACACATTACCGGAAGTTCGCGCAGACGGGCAGGAGAGCTTCGAGGTCTGGTTGGCTGAGGGCCTTGAGAACAATAGAAAAGTCGGCAGCGCGAAGGATTTTTCGCTTCGCGCCGTTTGAAGGAATAACTATGGACTGCGTGATAAAGAGAGGCCGGTAGAGTTATACTCATTGTTTGGAATGTGAATAAGGCCTTTAATTACTACGGATTGTTTTTTTATTTAACCACGATGTTATGCATTGCGACTATTGAAGGAATGATCTCAATAAATTCGGTTATTAATATTGGGAAGCTAGGTTTACTTTAGGAAATCGAAAGCCAAGTCGGTTTTGCTAGGAACAACTATGAAAAATTAGAAAAGACATGTCCGGGAAAATTCTTAAGTTAGGTGTTGCCTAAGCTCCGGTAGTTGGGATGGCAAAAGATTACGTTATAAGATTACTAGCAGAGTCGCTCGCTTATTCCGCCGCGTCTCGCTGCGCTCGAGATTTCTTGTTGAAACTCGTATGGTGCTGACAGACACTCCCAGAAAAGATTATCAAACATATGTTCAAGGAAATGATCCAAATAATGTGCGCATTTTTCCACTACAGGATAAATATTTAGCCTACAACTTACTAAGAGTGTTTAAGAAAAACTGCTGTCTCTGATGACAAACGCTGATTTTCGTTCGCTTCGCTCACTCAATCAGCGCACACATTTCCTCAGAAACGTGACTGAATCATTGTAACACCGAGAACCTCACATCACATTTAATTTGTGTTAATACTACACTTTACATGGGCTTTTTTGTTTCACTTTTTTAAGATTTTTTTTCTCTTTACGTCCTGCTCAGTGAAGATTTTTCCATCAGTTCCTTATTACTTCACTTTCTGATGACCCCTCACTAGGTGAAACAGCTGCAGAAATCAAGTGAAAACGCCACGGTTCCAATGATCTTTTATCCGACATAGAAAGTCGTTTGCACTACAGTATAAAAATGTAGCTTACTAGTGTTTCTGATGACAAACTATTATTTTCGTTCGCTTCGCTCACTCAATCATCGCAAACATTTCTTCTGGAACGTGACTAAATCAATGTAACCACCATGAACCACACATCACTTGGCGAAAACAGCTGCAGAAATCAAGTGAAAACGCCACGCCTTGAATGTAAATTAGGCCTACACAAGTCACTAACTCTTATCCAAAGCTGCTCATGTTCTAGCACAAATAAGGAGGGAACTGGCTGATGGCCTTACGTAGAAACTAATGCTCGAATATTGTTGTTTAAAATTATACAAACGCACACGTAAAAATATTCCTGGCACCCCTTTCTGGTGTCAATGTTTTCTATACGTAATTTAGTATTTAGCATTTAATCTTTTTCTGTCTTTGTGTTGCTGCTAAACGATTATTCTCTTGTCCTAGATTTGTCAGTTATTATAGAATCGGTGAATGACTCCAATTTTAAAACGGATAATAAAATAGTACTGCGAAAAGCTACATGTCTTTACTGGACAACAATCTCGCTCCTTGTTGGTCCGTGGACGCCAGACCATTGTTGATGGACGTTCTGGACGGCTTCGAGGCTTCCACGAAAAAAAAATGTGGCAACAATCATGACGTCATGTATTGTTGAGACATTGTTGGGTGATTGTTGCTGATAGTTGCAAATGGTAATTTTTCGTTAATTTCGGTCATTTAGGACCCAGCTCGGACTTTAAAAATATGCCTACACAAAGAACGGGTTAATTTGCTTTCTTTTGAGAAACTTCTTGTAGCCTTCTACTTCCAGAGGAGAATAGGAACTACCCCAAGCACCCAACCAACCAACCAAGCATAAATTGAATCTTTTTAACGAGGAGAGATTAGAGGTTACCAGCGAATGCTAAAACGCATTTTAAACATTTGAATTAATGTTTGTAGACGTAAAATTGGGTTTTGGATGTCGGACATTTCTCAAGTGTATCTTAGATCGTCACCTTAAATCTACTTAAGAAATATCAAAACAAAGTATCTGTACAATTATTATCGAGGTTAAGTACCTTCGCAGAGGAAGCTGCTCCTAGTAAACACTAAACTAATGTCTTTGGCTTTATGCCTAAGTGAAAAATAAAAATAATTACAATGTTTACAAATGGCGAAAATGGCATCTCGTGCGCTACGGTGATTTACGGCTTCAGTTTCGTACGTTTTTCTAAATGCTGTAGAGTGACTTCTAGATGGAATTTTCGGGTTCTGTTTGCGGGGGAAAACAGAGAAAGTTCGTGGCTATTAAGAGCTGTTTAGATGAGACGGATTGGACCATTTTCTTGGAAGTTACAGGTGGTTGAAGTTAGGGTTTTTCACGGCCGAGGTGCCTAGAAAAAAAAATTGTTCGTTGCCGTAAACGAAGTTTCCTTCAGGTTTTTGATAGTTTGTGTCAAGGTATCCTCTCAAATCGGGTGAAGAACTCGGGCCTTCTTTACAGCCGTTAAAAATCCTTTGTTGATTCAACTCTGTTTATACCCAAACAGTAAAAACACGGAGAACAGCTCAGCTACCCTGCCCGTCCGCGCTGTCATGGCCGACTTCCGGTAGTGCCAGCTTTGGGTCAGTTTCTCCTCCTCCAAGAGTCCCGTCTCTACCCTGCTCCTCCCCCCGTCGCTCTCCTACAGGTCCGCGCTAACCCTCTACCTGGCTGCCAGGCAGCTGGCATAAAAAGGCCCCGCAACCCTCCCTCCACAGCACAGCTCACAGATCTCTCAAGCTAGAAGGGTTACGCCAGTTGGTAGTGGAGACGCCATGTCCGCAGGATGCCATGCCGGGCAAAATGGTAGTGGTTCGTATGTTTTAGTTTAGCTTTTGGAGTTTTAATTTACAGTTTAAAACTTAACTTTAACTCTCTAGCTTAGAGGAAATTATGGGTGGTGACGCCATAGTCGGCATTCTTGGTCCCCCACCCCCATAACATGTCAGATTGGTTCTCTTTCTAAAAACCAAAACCTTTTCTTGTTTGCCTTAAATGTACCGTAAATCGTGGATTAAACGCCCATGGGCTTATGCAGTTAATTTGGCAAAAATAGGGGGGTGGGCTTTAAATCAAGCATTATCAATTTTCTAACCTTTCTGGACACCTATTACAGAAAATTCGAAGCTTTTGAACGATCTCTGAACGACTATGTTTACATCCTTTTAATTGCTGTGAAGAAGGGAGGAGGCTTAGGTGAGAGATGTCCAGGCCTTGTGCAGGTCCTAGGAGCTAAAGGAAGAGTCCACTATTACTGCAGGGAGGGAGAAAGGACCAGTAAGCATAGCAAGCAGTACTATCTTCATTCACATCATATAACTTTTAGGTAATTTTTCGTACAAAAACGACAATTTGAGGGGTGGGCTTTAACTCCACTATTTCATGATTTTGACTTTACAGCATTTTATGGGGGTGGGCTTTAGCTGCAACTGGGCTTTTATTACACGATTTACGGTAACTTTAATCCAAACAACGGACGGTTTGATCTTTGTGTGGGATTCATTGAAGCATTCACTCCAGACGGACTTTATAAGTAGCCGAGGCTTTTATAATTTGAGGAGTTAGCGTATCAACAGCAACTCTGCGAGGTCTGATCCTTTGTTTTATCACTTAGAAACAAAACTGTGAAACGGTTGATCAACGTGCGCGATTGAAACATACTGTTTGATAGACTGCAACCAGCAGAGGCTGTTCAGTCTTGCGGGTGACTCAAGTGAGAACTCGGTATTGCTTTTTCTACTTGGAAAATTTAATTGTTTATTTAAAACACAGGTGTTGTTTTGTCTGATCGTGTGAATTACTAAAATGTAAATTCAAACTTGTTACTTTTAAATAATTTATTTCAAAAGCTTTTGTGCAAACTAAAATGTAAAGTGTGCTTTTCATTCTCTGTCGTTAAAAATAAAACCAGGAGTTTTAAACTTAAGTTTGTTTGCTATTTGATTAATTGTTTAAGTGTAAAATAAATAAATATGTAGCCTATCTTTGATTTTAGCTCTTGTTAAACAGTTAAATTCCACCGTTGGTGGCAGTGTATACCAATAGTATTAAGGTTAGGCCCCTTTAATTAGGACCCGACGCTCCATTCCCCATGCTGGGACAGCAGCCCATGCTGTGCTTATGTCGTAAAAGTCGTTATAATCACCGCTGAACCTTAAATTGAAACTCCGTGCCTACCAGGAAACCGGGGGCGTTACAAGCACCTCAGCCGTCGTAGCGTCTGTCGTTACAACACTTTACATGGATATTTACTAGAACAGCTTTTGACAACGTGAGAAAAGCAATGAAGCTTGAATTTACATCTTAGTAATTCAATTTAAAAATTCAGACTAAAACGACAAGTTGTGTTTCAGAACACAATCAAATTTTGGATTAGAAAAAGTAAATACTGAGTACTCACTTGAGTCACCCGCAAGACTGGACAGCTTCCGCTAGTTACAATCTATCAAACAGTATGTTTCAATCACGCATGAAGATCAACCGTTTCACAGTTATGTTTCCAAGTGATTAAACAAAGGATCAAACCTCCCAGAGTTGCTGTTGATAAGCCAACTCCTCAAATTATAAAAGCCTCGGCTTAATTATAAAGTCCGTCTGGAGTGAAAGTTCCAGTGAATCTCACACAAAGATCAAACCGTCCGTTATTTGGATTTAAGTTACATTTAAGACAAATAAGAAAGTGTTTCGGTTTTTTAAAAAAAAACACTGACGTTATGGGGTTTTGTCGTTGCGTTGTTTTGTCGTGCGCTCTTAGTTCCGCGCTGTTTTGACGTACATCCTACTAAAATATCCGTTATGTTAAATTAGCAAAGTAAGCAAGAATATCAAACTGGTTTTGAGGTTTGTTTTGTTTAATAAAACATTATCAAACACACTTCATATTTACAATCAGTAAAATTACATTCTTTAGTTTTACATTAAAACTTACGTGGCTGGGTTTACATTAAATTGGCTGAATAGTTTTTACATAAACTCTTCATCGATGAGTTTAAACTTGTTATGAAACGTCGGACAGTTTGACGAGTTTGAAAACTCATTATAAAAAATTGTACAAGTAAAAAGCAATTAACTGGAGTGTCTCACTTTCACTTAAGATCCCGTTTGCCTGATACGGTTAAACCTTACATTTGAATTTCGCCTAGACGTGGTTGTTAGAAATACGATTTACGGTGTTTTACCGTAAATCGCCTTTTAAACGCCCATGGGCGTCTGAAATTAATTTGATAAAAAAAGTGGAGGGGGCGTTAACAAATCTACGAGATTTCTGACCTGAACGTATGTTTTTGAGTGGTCATTTAGGCCAAAATCCATCGTAGAAAAGTTGATTATTCACGAGCGTGATCTGGGTTCTATTAGCATTAACACACTGGTTTTATTCTCATTTATTCACAAATTTAGTGTATTAGATCGTACTCCTTCCAATATCTAACTTAATTCAAAGTTAAAATTAATTTCTAACCATCACCACGCTTCACGGGAGCATTTGTAATCGCGGAAAAGTCGGCAATACTAGGCCTATGCGATCAATCATTGATGTGCGTAGTATGGATTCAAAGTTAAAACTAATTTTTAACCATCACAAACCTTCAAAACAGACAACGTGATTCACCACTGGAAAACACGTGTGTTGACATTTATCACCATATAGTTATATATTGTCGTCCAAGACGGAAGTTCCGGCGGAAATAAACGCGTAGGTCTAGACCCGTGGAGCCCCAGTAGTGGACGCGAAGTGGTGGACGCGTCCAGACTGTGTAAGCGCTTGAAACATCCGGTCCACCGCGTCCGTTATGACGTTACTCCCGTTGTAAAGAAGGCCCGTTCTTCACTAGATTTGAGAGGAGACCTCGCCTCAAACCATCAAAAACCTGAGGGTAAAACTTCGTTTACGGCAACGAACACTTTTTTTTTCTCGGCACCTTGGCCGTGAAAAACCCCGAAATTCAAACGCCTGTATCTTCCAAGAAAATGGACCAATCCGTCTCATATAAACAGCTCTTAATAGCCATGAACTTTATCTGTTTTCCCCCGCAAACAGAACACGAAAATTCCTTCTAGAACTTTCACAGCATCCTTAAGAAAAACGCACGAAACTGATGCCGTAAAATCACCGTAGCGCACGAGACGCCATTTTCACCATTTGTATAAAATTGTATTTGCTTTTATCTTTTCTTAGGCATAAAGCCAAAAACATTAGTTTAGTGTTTTAGAGGGAGGAGCTTCCTCTACGAAGGTACTTAACCTCCCTAATAAATGTACAGATACTTTGTTTTGATATTTCTTAAGTTTATTTACGGTGACGATCTTGAATACGTTTAAGAAATTTCCAACTGCCAAAACCAATTATCTGCGGCTGCAAATAATAATTGAAACTATTTAAATGCGTTTTAGCATTCGCTGGTAACCTTAACTTTTATTTTATAATCTTTTAACGTAATCTTTTGCCATCCCAACTACCGGAGCTTAGGCAGCTTTTCGTTTACGTCTTTTCTGTTTGTACTTAGTTACTCCTAGCAAAACCGACTCGGCAACCCATTTCCCAAAGTAAACCTGGCATCCCAATGTTAATAATCGAATTTATTGAGATCATTCCTTCAATAGTCGCGATGGTTAACATCGTGGATAAATAAGAAAACAATCCGTAGTAATTAAAGGCCTTATTCACGTTCTAAACAATGAGTTTAACTCTACCGGCCTCTCTTTATCACGCAGTACATAGTTATTCCTTCAAACGGCGCCAAGCAAAAAATCCTTTGCGCTGCCGACTTTTCTATTGTTCTCAAGGCCCTCAGCCAATCAGACCTCCGTAGCTCTCCTCGGCGTCCGCGCTAAGGTCCAGAAAATCCTCTGCTCCAGCATAAAAACCGAGCCCCACGAGGCAATCGTCAGCACACGCTCAGCAGATCTCAAAGCCAGAGGTGACTACGCCAGTCGGTATAGGAGATGTCCCGTCCGAATGTTGCCATGCCGGGCAAAGGTAGTTGGTTCGTATAACTAGTATTAACTTAGAAAGTTTAACTTTTGGAAGCCCCATTCGAAATTTATAGTTCTAAACTTAATGACTAACCTTAAGCTTTGAGAATTTATGGAGGTGGTACCATGATCGGCATTAATGACCCCCCACCCCCATAACGTCAGGGTTCACGGTCCCTTTCTAAAAACCAGCTTTTTTTCCCGTGTTTTTAGTATGAACTTACTCAAACACTAAATAGATCACTTAAACCAATTAGGTTTGCAGAAGCAGAGACTTCGATGGCTAGTTGCCCGAGTTTTTGTTAACTTAAAGTGACAAATTCTAAATGGCAGATTTGATTCTAAGTCGCACTTAGGAAACATAGTCTGGTAGTATTTTGTGTAATTCCCGCGGTTTGCACTTAATAACAGGTTCTTGCGAGTTCCTGGCAGAACTTTTTCTTGTCGAAATTGTTATTCTTTGCACATAACATGTAAAGGTTGAAACTGAATTTAATGTAAATTCTTGTCAGATTTAATGTAAATCTCGTGTTGCTTTAATTTAAAGCTTTCTTGTTGATGCTAGTTGAAATGTAAATACTTGCTTTTTATATTTGCCTGTCATTTAATAAACCAAGAGTTTGTGAAACGTCAGTTTTTTACTAGTACGATTAATTGCTAGACTTAATTAATTAAGAAAATCACTTATTAAAGTCAGGACTGCAATTAACCACCCACCTGGTGGCAGCGAATACCCCCCTTTAAAGTTGATTAGTTAGCCTACAGTTAGGACCAATGACTCTCTGTTACCCATACTGGGCCAGTAGTACATGTGTGCCGTTTCCTGAAAAGTAAAAACCGCCACCGCAACTAATAGTTTAAAGGACAAAACCACATGGATGTCGGCGAGGCTACAAGCACCTAGAGGATCGTAGCTTCGGCCGCTACACCGTTGGTGTTTTCCGGTCGTGAATCGCGTACCTGTTTTGAAGGTTTATGAGGGTTAAAAATTAGTTTTAACTTTGAATTATGTTAGATATTGGAAGGAGGACGATCTGATAAACTAAATTTGAGAATAAATGAGAAAAAGGTATAGCGTTTTCACTAGACTGAATCCATATTACGCACATCAATGATCGATCGCATAGACCTAATATTGCCGACTTTTCCGCAATTACAAATTACAAATGCTCCCGTGAATTGTGTTGAATTAAATGTTGATTTCGTTAAATGTATGAATCTTTTCGTTAATTTTGCTGCAGAACAACCAAGATTTAAAGGGATAATACGTTGATTTCTTTAAATGTTTGAAGCTTTTAGTCAATTTCACAATTGACTAAAAAAAAAAAACGATTGGTGGCGGTTGGGGGGGCGTTAATAAAGCTACTACACGATTTCTGACCTTAAGGTATTTTTGGGGGGGTGGGCGTTAGCAAAGCCAGGGCGTTTATTAGGCGATTTACGGTACTATTAAACTTCTTAGGTAGAAAAACGTCACCACTGAGAAAATCAATGTTTGAAATAAAATCCCTACATACGTTCAGATATAGCTTGGTTTTTAGGAAGAGTCCCGTGAACTCTTACATTAATGGGTTTTAAGAACTAAAATGCTGAATTCCGAATTCCCCATTAAAAGTTGCCACAGTAGTTTAAGGCTAAAATTTTAAATAAGGGCCTAAACAAAAATAATCTTGTCCCTGACTAAGACTATTTATTACCTGCCCGCCATGGCTTTGAAGCTACAGAAGGACATCTCGAACTCCCAACTTGCCTAGTAACCTGTGGCGTTTGGTGTGGGCTATCTCTAGACTGAAAAACTGGCTTGGTTATATACCAAAGGATCGGATTCGTAGCATTAGAATCCTGTTAAAGAAACAAATAAAATGATGTATTGCACCTCAAAATTGGTCAACTTTGACTAAATTACTGAAAAAAATTCCTTCCAATAACCATAGAAAAATAAAGCTTGAACTGCCACATATGCTGGAGTCTTAAGAGCCTCCTCCTCCCTCCTTCCCCTCTTTCCCCCCCCCCCCCTTCCCCGGTCTAAATAGTGCAAAACTTTCAGCTTTCTCTGAACGCTGAGGTAATTAAATGACAAAGCCAATGCTGCTGCTCTTAATTAAGCTAGGCAGACATTACCTCTGTGTGAATAATAATTTTTTTTAACCTGGCGCATTTTGTAAGACTGCTTAAACCCTGAATGAACTATTTCCTGGTTATAGAATACATTTTTTTTATGTCAACAGCATCACCGTAAAAAGCTGCAGGGCCGCAGATTAGATTATGACTGTAAGAAACGGAAACAACTGAAAGGTAAATTTTCTCAGATTTATGTCTTTTTGGCTCTGTGCATTTTAATCACGATTAATTTTCTTATTTCTTTCCTTTTTTTTTTGTGAACTACACTGTTGCGGATTTTAGTACTTCCATGGTAATCTTTATAAAGTGACAATTTAAAAAATATTGCCTTCACATAAAATTTCAGTATGACTTCGATTTAATTACGGACAAATTTCCAACAAGCTGACACTCCTTTCACAGCACATTGAAGTTTCATAATTTTGCTAGTTGTTTTCTTCAGGTTTTCAAAAGGTTCTTTCCCTGTTTACATCTTTCTCCTCTGTCTGTTGTACCGTTTTGTAAAAAGCCCCAACTTCAAAACTTCGATTGGAGAGGAACTCTGCCTCCAAACATAAAAAAAACACTTGGGGTTTTGAACTTTTCTGCAACTGTGCATCGCACAGCAGCCGTTTAGGCCTATTTCATTAAAACTGGACACTATTTCTTCCTTATCTTCTGAACCGTTTAACAGAACTTTAAAATATGCTTCTGTTTATTTTATAAATTATTCAATAATGTGTTAAGCACAAATCGCTATAATGAAGACGCAACTTCCAGTCAAATATCTTACTTGTAAATCTGTAATTACGACTTTGTTATTTTGCGTAAAGCAGCACAGTTTAGTTGTGTGTTAGGGGAAAGGTGACTGCTAATGCCCTGCCCAGGCCTTCCCCACATTTATGTTTGAATCTTTTATTCTAAGATGCTTGACATTTTTATTTTTATTCTGATGGCCACAGAGCGCCTATGAAAACTTCGACCTGAAAAGTTTTGCGCTAGCGCTGTGTAGTACCATCTAGCACTTGCTTGCACCAAGCGAAGGAATGCATAACGGTATTTCTTTTAACGAAACAAACAAGCCACGATATCCTTAATTATTGAGTGAAAATTTGGTTCGCCCTCGTGCACCTGGAAGCAAGTTATAAAGGTTAACAATATCACGGCCGCTAGATGGCGCCACGGTATTTTCGTTCGCATTTCAATCGGTGATAGTGCCACTTTAACAACTCAATCCAAATTTAAAAGCATTATAGTGTTCTGAGCTGGACTATTTAAACTTTATTATGCAATTAAGCATTTAATCTTTTCTCGTGGAACTTTGCCTAATTTTATTGCTATTATTTTACTGAACAATTTTAATAATTAAATAAATCATTTCTCAGACCCGACAGTGACTTTCCAAGACAACCAAATGGCTTTTCCGCGAATGTATCCTTCTATTAATATTAGTATTAAAAATGCTTAAGCGCATAAAATGCGGATATAAACTTAAATAGCTTAAAGCCTTAAAGGAACAGATATTAGAAAAGGTCATGTAAGCCATCAGCGTTGCACTAATGTGTAAAAGAATCTGCAGCGTCCCAAAAAACAAGCTGGAGCTTCTTTTACACATATTAGTGCGACGCTCATGGCTTTTTATAATATCTGTTCGTTAAGGCTTACATCCGCATTTTATACGCTTAAGCATTTTTAATACTATTATCCATTATTTTTTTCTTGTTTCACCAAGAATAACACAGAAAAGAATAATGTAATCACCTTAAAATAACTGTATAAGAGAGCCTTTTTAATACCCAATTTTCAGCTATAAAAATTGAAAGTCGGTTCTTTGGTTTGATCTCTAGGTGAGAGCAAAATTTCCCGAATAAGAAGAACAATAATTGTAGCCACATAAAATAGCTTTGAAAAGGCCATAGGCCTTCTTCATACCTATGTTTTAAGCTTTAAAACTTGAGCATCGGTTCATTGGTTTGATCTCCAGGTGTAGTACAGCTGTTACGGGCCAGAATTTAGGCTAATCATGATCATCGAGCTAAAAGCCATGAAGTTTGGTACACATCTCAATTATTAGCTTATAAATCTAGCTAGTGATGGAATTCCTTGAAATACCCCCCTAAGGCCCCGTCTGGTGGCCCCCCCACACTCACCGAGGTAATTAATCAACAAATTCTTGCTGATTGTGCTAACACATGAATTGGAACATAACTTATTCTTAGCAGTAGATGTGAAACTAGAATTCAAAAACCGGTAAACGGCGTTGACAGTGATAATATTCAGACATAATAAATTATATGAATACACAAATATCACCTCCAAGAATGTTTCAACAACAGTCCACTTAAATTTTCGAGGAAGATAACACCTGGACTGCAATGCCACTTACATCGGAGAAACGAAACGCCGTCTGGAATTACGACTCAAGGAGCACATGGGAGACACCCGACGAGGGGAAAAACTGAATGGGATTGCCCAACATCATCACAAGACAAACCACAGTATTGCTTGGGACCAGGCGTCAGTGCTCCTCCACTCCAACACCAAACAAGGAGCACACCTCCGGGCACTCGAATCCCTCACAATTAAAAGATTTTCTCGTCGACGAGTGCCTCTCATGAACCTTACTGGCCCTTCCCACGACCTAATTGAAGAACTTGTCCCATTGCCTCTAATTGCCAAACTAGACACGAAGTGGAATTTGACTGCAGTTGTCGATCGGCCCTCTAGTGAATAACTTAGAGATCAGTGGTCGGCAGCACGTGCGCGAAGATTTAAAGTGCAACATGGAGTAAGCGCACATCGAACGAACTTTCTCTGCTGTGGTGTGGACTTCTGAAGAAGAGGAACGGTGTTATCTTCCTCGAAAATTTAAGTGGACTGTTGTTGAAACATTCTTGGAGGTGATATTTGTGTATTCATATAATTTATTATGTATGAAACTAGAATTGTTGATCATCAGCCTTATGGAGAGGACACAGGGAAGCACGGGGGAGGGCTGTATCTCGTGGGGTTCCGTATGTAGTTCGATTTCTACTGCAATAATGTATGTTTCTTACTATCTGCAAAATACTTACCTTCAGTACTCACGCTAAATTCGCTTAATTTGGCTTTTCCCATGCTCAAACAAATAATTTTCTTAAATTTTTGAATTTTCCGCCTGTTGCCCACTTTCCCCGCCAGGCGCGCTGCGCAGTATACCTGCTGCAGCCGCCTGCCTCCCGTGGGGAAAACCCCATTCGCTTTTGAGCACGCGTCGATATAGGTCGAGCGTGTGGTTATTCCCATTCAAACAATGGCGGAAAACGATCAATTTGTGATAGAAACAGGCAATGAAGAGGTGGATAATGTTAATGAACTTTTGAAGAACGGAGTTTTCCCACCGTGTACTTGCCAGAAGACACCGAAGGATCTACACCCACTCTGCAGGAGGTGCCGCGGGTGCAACTTCGTGGATAATCTGTGCGATATTTGTGAACTTCACAAGGAGACGACCGTCAAAAAGATTTTGTATACCTGGCGCCACTCGGACCAGAAAAAGGCGCAAAACAAAAAGAAGATGGAAAAAGAGGCAGCCCTACGGAAATCGAGCCTAGACGATCGGTTAGCAGGCATGAGCAAAGACCCAGAGGCGCCCATATTTATGAAAGAACTAGCCAGTGTCGGATCGGAATCGACGGCCGATTTCGACGGTTTTGATGATAACGAGCAGTCAGTTTACCCGGAGGGTTCGTTAGGTTCGATGTTGATGGCAGCCAGGGAGACGGCGATGTCCGTAGTCAAGTCTAGGTCGGCTAAGCTGGAAAATAACGTCACAAGCAACGTGAGCGCTAAAGTGATCGGACACGTGGATGCAAAGTTAGGTGAGATGAAAAACGAGATTCAAGGCCAAATTACAGGATTAATCGCAAGTGTTCAGGCGTTGATTGCGGGAAATGCGGGGCGGCAATCAACGGGAGCGTCATCGAATCCCGGACCGTTAGTGCAGCTCAAAAACGATCTATCGGTGCATGGTGAGTCGGACGTAACGAAGCGTTCGCCGAGAGCCACAACAAAGAGTTCGCCGGCGATCCTGGAAAAGGCGGCAAAAGAGAAAAAGGAGGAAGGTAAACAGAAAGCGTCTCGCAGTTCACACAAAGAAGAGGTAAGCAAAGTGGAAATTTCTAAGAAAGGAAAAGGTGCGGGGAAGCACTCAAAGCAATTGCGATCCCCGTCCGCTCCCGAGAAAGGGGCAGGCGGACGGGAAAAAGAGTCGCACAGTGGCAAGGTCGCCCTGCCCGCACCCGAGAAAAGGGTTAGCGGGAGGGCAGAAGGCCTGTCCGCTACGCAGAGAAGCGGCGATCAGGGGCCGCGTTCTCTCGCTCATTCCATAGCGGACGTTCGGGCGACCAGTTCGCCGGCGATTCGCCACAGTTCGCAAGAGGCGGGCGGATCGCCAGCGGTGCGCAGTACGCCGGCGGTGCGCCACAGTTCTCAAGGGGTTGGAGGTTCGACGGTGGCACACGGTTCGCAGCGTCGCTGCACATCGCCGCTTCGGGACTCGCAGCGAATTTTCGGCATGCAAACGTCGCCAGTGAGGGTAGTTGCTCCCTTTCAGGGTGTTTCTGTGGAGTCTGGTGAACGTGACCATTCAGAGGCTTATGACGGCTACAGTGGCGATCGGCGTGACGGTGATGATGTCGGCTCGCAAGACGAGGAGTCGTATGACGAACAGTACGAAGACCATTGTGATGTTTATACACAAAACAGAGGAGAAAAAAGGAACCGGGTTCAGTTCCCTCACGATCCACCTATTAAATACAGGAAGGCGCAGTATAACGAGGAGGATATTTTTAGAGAAAGCAGGACCTTCGGAGAAGAACAGTTCAGACAAGAACAACGATGGAACGAGGAAGTGTCGCGGTACACAAGTCATCCCGAATCGACGGATCACGATGACCCTTTCGAAGAAGGTCCGGGCTTAATTAATTGGAAGAGCTTCGCAGGGTTCACCTTCAAGTACCTAAAAGAGTCACCTTTCTGCAAGCAAGCCACACCGAAAGAAGTAAACCCGGAGGACCCGCCAATGGAGACCCTGGCTAACGTGGGGAGTGCGAGGGCAGAACCAGTACACCTGCCTCAGTCGGCGGTAGCTTTCAGACAGCTCCTAAATAATGAATCCTTAACGAGGAAAGATGGACAGCCGATCTCGATCTCGAAGCCACTCCCCCCCCACGACCCCAAGTTCGCAAAGATGTTCTTCACGGCCGCGGGGAGGGGGGCGCCCCCGAAAAAGAGGTACAAGACTTTTCCTGAGGCAGAGTACTTCACGGAGCGCATGGATCTGGAACTGGATTCCACACTCAAGACCCCAGCATTCATCCGGACGCCAATTCAACATCACGATAACGACGAGGCGCTCCTGAGGTGCAGCATTCGGGCAAATTCACACGCGGAACTCGCGTATTCAGCTTCAGTGGCGGCGATTAAATCTTTAGTAGAAGAAAAACCTGAACTCAAGGAAAACCAGACAATTCGTGAATGCCTTCACATCATGAAAAGGGCGTCTTCCTTCCAGCAAGACAGCCTTAATTGGTCTTCACGGTTGCTACTAAACACGGTTTTCCGGAAGAGGGACGCGCTCCTGGAATCGGCCCCCTCCATTCCGACTGACATAGCGGGACAGCTGCGGTTGCTGCCAATCCACGGAGCGACTGAAGTGTTTGATGGCAAGCTTCTTCTCCTGGCACCAGAGTTAAAGGAGAAAACCAAGCCGGCGTCTTCATTTAACCTACCACCGAGGGGTCTACGTGGGAGAGCGAGACCCATGATGCGAGGGTACCCACCATTCCCTTTCCTAGGATCAAGTGGGGGATCACAGGAAGGACGAGGCCGAGGTGGCAGAGGTGAAAAGAAGATAGACTCACAGCCCTTTCGTGAAACGGCCCCGGCCCAGCCCAGGGGAAGGGGCGGAGTCCAACAGCGGGGAAGGAGTCAAAGTCGAGGAAGAGGGCGTAGACCAGGCAATAGGTACTGACGCGAAGGGGAAGTTTTCCCCCATTCACCGACAGGTGGGGGGAAGACTCTCGAAACACCTAGTAGAATGGAGGAAGGTGACCTCGGATCCCTTCATACTGAATACACTGGAAAATGGATACTACCCCCCCTTTTCTTCAATGCCAGCACTGTCAACAGTTCCCCCCGAATGGACGGAACAAGACAAACAAGCACCGGGATTGCAAGACGAAATAGAGATACTTTTAAAGAAAGGAGCGCTGGAGTTGGCCCCATTAAACACGAAAGGTTTCTGGAGCCCAGCAAGAGTGATTCCGAAGAAAGGGGGGGGCACTCGCCTAATTTTCAACTTGAGACGGCTAAACGGTCACATCCGCAAGGAACGTTTCAAGATGGAGTCGATCGGGAAGATCAGGGATGCTCTACAGGAAGGAGAATACACGGTTGCGGTGGATCTCGAGGACGCCTACCTCCACGTCCCTCTACACAAAGAAGTGAGGCACCTGTTCTGGTTACAGCACGAAGGGGTGTCTTATCAGTTTACGACACTACCCTTCGGCCTGTCAACGGCCCTGCAGGTGTTTACCAGAATTATGAAACCGGTACTGGCAGTCCTCCACCACGAAGACATAAAGACACATGCCTACTTAGACGACTGGCTAATAAGGAATTTGTCGACGGTAGTCCTACGGTATCAACTGGACAAATGCACAAGACTCTTCGAAAGATTGGGCCTAGGAATCAACGTCAAAAAATCCAGGTTTACCCCCCTTCAAGTCTTCACCTTTTTGGGCGTAGAGTTCGACCTTTCGGAATGCAAAGTAAGGCCGTCCACAGAAAGAGTAGAAAAGACAGTCAAGTCGGTAACACAACTGCAACAAATGGCGCAGATATCCGCGAGGGATTTGGCTTCAGTCATCGGTATCCTGGACTCAAACGCAGCGTTAGTCCCCCTGGGCCAGTGGAGAGTGAAACCTATCCACTGGTTCAGGAAAGAAGAGTGGATCCCAAGGGTATCATGGTTGGATATCATACAGCTAAAAAACCTACCGGACATGGGATGGTGGACGAAGAAGGAAAACCTACAGGCAGGCGTGCACCTGAAGGAACAGGACGCGGACACGCTCCTATTCACGGACGCTTCGTCGAGCGGTTGGGGGGCGCACTTAGGAGATTCCAAGATCTCAGGGAAGTGGAGTTCAACAGAACAGGCCTTTCACATAAACATCCTAGAACTAAGAGCCGTGAGGTTGGCGGTGAGTGCGTGGAGAGAGTCGCTGCAGGGAAGAAATGTGGGAGTTATGTCGGACAACACCACAACGGTGGCCTACATCAAGCACGGCGGAGAACACACTCCAAGGCCCTGATGGAGGAGACGTCCAGACTGATGGAAATCTGTGCCCAGGACTACATCAACCTGATCCCGAGACATATTCCGGGACGGCAGAACGTCTGGGCGGACGAACTGTCAAGGGGGAACAAGATCCCGACGACAGAATGGCAACTGGATCCGGCCATCTGTGCTGCGCTTTTCGACAAGTGGGGGAAACCATGGGTGGACTTATTTGCAACAAAAGCCAACAAGCAACTACAGAACTACATTTCCCCATTCCCGGATCCGCAAGCCTGGGCGACGGATGCACTGGCCGTATCTTGGGAAGGAATGAGTGCATACGCCTTCCCCCCCTTCTGTCTGCTACAACAAGTAATGAACAAAATGAGGGAGGTTTCAGGGTCATTCATACTAGTAGCTCCATACTGGCCGGCAGCCACATGGTTTCCGGACCTGATGGAGCTGAAGAGAGACGGTCCAATTACTCTGCCGTTGACAGAAAAATTTCTTTCACAACACAGAGGAACGACACTCCACCCATCACCCGAAATTCTACATCTTCAAGGGTGGTTACTCTGAAGGAGAATCTAACGGCAGATGGTTTCTCTAAGGAAGTGGCAGATAGGCTCCTTCAATCCGTACGAAAATCGACGTCGAATATGTACGAGGGCCAGTGGCGGAGATGGTTCGCCTGGGCAAAGGAACATGGATGTGACCCGTGCAACCCATCTGTTTTCAAGATCACACAATTCCTCGAAGACCTCTTCAAGAAGGGCCTATCCCCGACCTCGATCAAAGGGTACAGGTCGGCCATAAACTCGGTTCTCACTTGCCTGGGGAGGTCGGACGTGGTTTCTCATCCAATCCTGTCTAAAATGATTTCGGCCTTTGAAAATGCCCGACCAAGGACTAAGAGAAGATTTGCGAGCTGGAGCTTACCACTGGTGCTTACAAGTTTGGCACAACCACCGTACGAACCTCTCGCGTCAGCATCACTAACGATTCTGACCCAAAAGACAGTTTTCCTCGTCGCTCTAGCATCGGCGGCGAGACAGAGCGAGGTGGCAGCCTTTTCAAGAGAAGAAGGGAACATCCAGTTTGCAAAGGACTGGTACTCTGTTTCACTTTCTTTTACGGCGGAGTTCAGAGCAAAAAATCAGAGACCCGATAAAGCTCCAATACCGGTGGTGATTCACGCAATAGGACGCGGGAAACCAGGTCGGAGCGAGGAGAAGATGCAATGTCCAATCAGGGCGATAAAATATTACCTAGATAGGACAGACGCACTACTGCCCCCTAGAACACTAAGAAAAGGCAAACAACCTCTCTTCCTAGACGTAGACAAAGGAACGGGTGAAATACTGGACAAGTCAGTCACACCTTTCAAACTAGGCGGCTGGATCTGCCAAGTCATAAAAAGAGCGTATGAATTAAGTCCAGAGCACGCAGATGTGCCAAAGGAGGTGAGGGCACACGAACTGAGAGCGCTATCAGCCTCGTGGGCCTTCGGCAGAGGAACGCCATTAGATGAGGTGGTGGCAGCATGCCGATGGAAAAGCAAAAATACCTTCATCAGGCACTATCTTCGAGAAACAGGCGGAGAAAGTGGCGCAGAAATAGTAGCACAACACGTCGTCACTGGAGCTCAGAAGGGCCAGTAGGCGTCGAGAAGTGCACAGTGGACACCAGGGAAGGAGCGGCTCCGGAGGCAAGACACCTCAGGAGACGGAAGCGGTGGACTGGGTCTCAGGAGAACCAGGCGCCAGCAGGCAAGACAGGAGATGAGAGGAAAGAAGATCAACTCAACGTTAAAAGGTGAGTGTGGGCCGGTGGTGATTAGGTCGTGTGGTAAGGTCTTTCTCTGTGTTTTCCCCACCTCCGGTACGACAAAGTCAGCGTGAGTACTGAAGGTAAGTATTTTGCAGATAGTAAGAAACGAGAATTTTAACCTGTTAAAATTGGTTTTTACTATCATAAAAATACTTACCTTCAGTACTACCCGCCCGCCTCCCCGCTGAAGAACGAGAAAGGTTCGAAAGCGAATGGGGTTTTCCCCACGGGAGGCAGGCGGCTGCAGCAGGTATACTGCGCAGCGCGCCTGGCGGGGAAAGTGGGCAACAGGCGGAAAATTCAAAAATTTAAGAAAATTATTTGTTTGAGCATGGGAAAAGCCAAATTAAGCGAATTTAGCGTGAGTACTGAAGGTAAGTATTTTTATGATAGTAAAAACCAATTTTAACAGGTTAAAATTCTCGTTTTTAGTACGTTTAGCAAGAATTTGTTGGTGGTTTAATTTCTACTGGTAGGAATGGCTGGTGTACCACAATGCATGCTTCTAGTACGATCAACACGAATTTTTCGGGTATCAACCTCATGGAGGGGAAACACTGAGAGGCCTTGCTTGGAGGGTTTCGCGGGAGGTCGATAACTAGTTTCATTTTGTACTGCTAACAATGACTTGTGTACCAAATTTCATTCTTTTAGCACTATCTGCTATAATTTGTTAATCAGGCCTCAAGGAGGGAACGGGGGGGGGGGGGGGGGGTAGTGCCTTGTAGATTATCACGAGGGGTTTCTATAGCTAGTTCAATTTGTATTACTATGAATGACGTGTAAACCAAATTTCATGTTTTTAGCTCGATCTACAATAATTTGTTGATCAAACCACAGGGAGCTTGGGGATATTTCATGGGGTTCCATGCGTGGTACGATGAGTACTGCTAAGAATGACTTGTGTACTACAGTTCAAGCGTTTCGCTCGCTCTGCAATAATTTGTTGGTCAAGCATCAAGCACAGGGAAGCTCTGGGGGGCCCTTTGGCGAATTTCGTGGGGACGGGTTCCATGGTTGGGTTGGTTTGTAATGCTGAGGATGGCTTGTGTGCCAAATTTCATGCGTTTAGCTCTATCTGCAAGAATGTGTTTCAATGAAGGGGGCACAGGGGTGCCCTGGGGGCCCCTTGGGGGTATATCATGGAGGTTCCATGGTTGATTCGATTTATGCTGCTAAGGATGACTTGTGTACCAAATTTCACATTTTTAGCTTGATTTGCAAGAATTTGTTGCTCAAGCCTCAGGGAGGGGGCACAGGGGGTGTTGGGGAGGGGGGTGCTGGCGCCTTTGGGGATATTTCATAGGGGATCCATGGCTGGTTCGATTTGTACTGCTAAGAAAGGCTTGTATACCAAATTGTATACATGCTTTTAGCATGATTTGCAAGAATTTGTGTACTCCACTTAATGATTTCTGCCCAGTGCTCTAATAATAAATGCCCTGCCGACGAGAATACTGCAATCATGTGAAAATCGCATTTAAAAGGCCCGGGTTGATGTTAATACCTACATTTTAAGCTATAGAAATTGAAAATCGGTTCATTGGTTTGATCTCTAGGTGACAGCAAAGTTTCTAGCCCATTTGGCATTCCGTCGCAAGAATATTGTAGTTACATTAAAGTAGCATGCAGAAGGCCTTAGGCAGTGTCCATACCTACGTTTTAAGTTATAGAACTTGAAAATCGGTTCAGTGGTTCAATCTCCAGGTGAGGGCAAAGAGACAACAACAAGAAATGACCGTGGACGCCGAATGGTTCGATTGTTGGCATTAAAATTTGCAATGCAGTGAAATAGTTACGACACGACCCCAAATACCGAATTTCGTTGCTATGTAAATTCAGGGCGAATCTATAGGTGTTGAAAGTTTGATGTTTAACATGAAAATTCATGCTGAGGCATACATAAGGTCCTTGATCACAATTCTGTATAATTCTATTAATCGAGAAAAGGGTAAGTTAAACAAGGCAGCTCACTTTATTAACCACAAGCTATTTGTATTGCACCTTCTTTTGCACCTGCCTTGTCTCCTTCAAACTGCTCTTACATTTCGAACGGCTGTAAGCCTATCAGAATGCAGTATTCCTTTTCTCCAAGCCGCTCAGCCAATCAGAGGGGCCTAGTTCTCCTACAGGCCCGCTTTTTGTCAACCAGGATCAGACCCTCTGGTGTATAACAGATCTGTGCCCCTCATTCAGTACCATAGCTTGCAGACCCAATGCCAAACAGTCAGTATGCTGGTCACGGGTGGAGATGTTCTGTCCGAATGTTGCCATGCCGGACACAGGTAGTAGTTCTCATGTAGACTGGTTTAACGTGAAAAAAGCATTTTTTTTTTGGAACTACCCATTCTACATTTATAGTTCTCATTCGCAGACTCCGACTCTCTTGTTACCTGTTTATTACAAATGGGATATCCCTTTGCTGTTGCCACTTGTCTTCTAACCTAATTAGCATACAATTTAAACTTATAATTTATTCAAAAACTTGTCACCTGACACCTAACCTAACTGGTGCTACCTACAACAACATCGAAACGTTGGTACATCCCATCATGGCCACCAAACTCGACCGGAAGTGGAACATCCAGAAAGAAATACAGAACAGTGGTCGGCCCTGCCATGCGCGTGCTTTAAACCGACAGCGCTACAAATGTAATTTTCAAGTTTTAGGCACCCTTGACGAAGAGTTTCTGAGGAAGGAGAACGAACTTTCTCCGAAAATTTAAACAGGACGAAGTGTGATATGTTCTGTAGGAGGTGGTTTAGTGTAAAATAAAACGTGTAACTCGTTTTCACGTTTCATAGTGAGTCTGATCGCTGATTACCGGTGTTCGTCAACAGTTTAATATTATTGATTTTTATTGAAACTCGAACTGCTTTAATGTAAAGCCTACTGTCTTTTAAAGTTTCACTCAAACTTATAGGTCCGAAGTTTTATGTAAACTATTTTTTAACATTCATGTCATGTAAAACTGTAAATAATAACTTGTTATTAAACCAAGAGTAAATGCCAACTTTTTTATTATTTGTTGATTAATAGCACGTTTGTAGCGCTAGTCAATTAACTGCCCTAGAACCAGGATTCGCTATTAAACCCACCTGGTGGCAGCCGTAATCATTATTGGATATGTAGTAAATAGTTAGCATTCTCAGGCGTCATAATTCCCTACTCCCTATGCCGGGTCTGTAGCGAGCAGGCTTGTTTTCCGCGAAAGTAAAAACGGCCACCCAATTACTATAAAACCTGCTAGAAGAGAACCAGGTGTCGGTGCAAGATTGAGAGCACCTTGGAACCAGTCTGCACTGCTACAACTAGTTTCTACGTAATTTGAAGGAAAGCACATTATGACGTCAAAATGGCGACCAAGCAAGATACTAAATCTTGTGTATCTCCGGAACTAATTGATCAATCTTTCCTTGCGACCTATCGTTGGAAAGATAATTTAATCTTCTAAAAGAAATGCCTGAACAATGTATCTCGTAAATAATTTAGTTTTTGTTTAATGTGAAGGAAAAGATAACGTGCATGTAATTATTGCCTCTTTATATGTAGTTCTTTTGGAAACAGTAAATTATTTAAGGTGTGTCGTATTGTTCAGTGTATTACTTGAGCAGTGGCCTTCACAGGCACATGGTAGTGTACAGGAAAGTAATTCTTTAATATGACAGCTCGTACCTCTCTAAGTACACTTGCAAGTCTATAGAGGCTACGTTACCCCAGCAGTTGTCATCCATCCCAGAATATCAATTCAGCCGATTTTTGTTGCCTCCCCTTAAACGGCTGCCTAAACTCTCAAATTATCACCCTGATTCTGATAACCTCATTCTGCATATTACGATGGCCTGCGATGCTAACCTTGTGTGCGTACCTACTTCGTTTACGTGCGATCCGCCGTTGAATTCAGAATGCTGTCTTCCTTTCATGGTCTTGCAACAAAGGCTTGAACAAAGTTTTCATTCTAGCCACCAGGTGCTAACTCAAAACCAATCATTGAAATTACAGTCATTTCTAACTGCAGTTTTGTGATGGTTGATCGGCCTTAAACTGGTGTCTGTAATGGATTAATCTACTTAAGAATACTTATAATGTTCATGGCATGGCGAACCATGGATGAGGAATTCACATCATATATTGGGAGCAGAATCGATCTGCGTCTTCATGGATGTTTTGACGGGAATGGAAAGCTACCCAGGATAACGCTTTACCTTCGTGGTCAGCCTTGCTTCTGGTGGATTCTGACTAGTTCATCATTTCCACGGGTGTATCGATGGTTTTTTTCTTCGACCATTGGTAACGGTGCACCACATGAATGTTTAGTCGTATGAGGAAGACTTGTGCAGGACTCGGGCAAGCCTATTCTGATTTATTCTTTGTCATAAGTTGAGACTGGTTGTCACAGACATACTTTCTGGTGGGTAAAAGATGAAACATGCCTGTTCCGTGGAATGAGTTCGCCGATGTACTGAAGGCTGTGTTATGATCTATATTATCAATTGCGTGCAGCAAAAGTGAATACATTATAGATAACAAAATGCAGAACTGAAAGTGGCAATTACGTGTAGATTTTGTTTTTCTTCAAATTAAACAAAAGAGACTTACGGCATACATTGTCCTTGCAATTCTTTTGGCAAATTAAATTATATTTCCAACAATACGTCGCAGGAGAAGAGTGATATATTCCTTCCGGAGATACCACAGATTAGTATATCGCATGGCGGTCATTTTTATGACGTTATAATAAGTTTTTATATATGTTAAACAATGCTCTGGCAATTCTTTTAACAAATTAAATTATCTTTCCAACGATAGGTTACACCATAAGATTGATTCATTAGTTCCAGAGATACACGAGATTTGGTGTAGCGCATGGTGGCAATTTTGAGGACGTCGTAATATGTTGTCCTTCAAATTACGCAGAAACTAATAGATTTACGGCATACATTATTCAGGAATTTTTTTAGCAAATTAAATTACCTATCCAACGATAGTTAGCACGAAAGATTGATCGATTATTTCCGCAGATAATTGAGAATTAACATATCATACAGCAGTCATATTATGTTTTTCTTCAGAGTAAACCAAAACTAATAGATTTATAGCGTACATTGTTCACGCATTTCTTTTAGAAAATTAAATTATCTTTCCAACAATAGGTCGCATGTTAGGATTGATCGAATAGTTCTGGAGATAGTAGAGATTTAGTACATCAGGCGGTGGCCATTTTGATGACGTCATCACGAATTACGTCGTCACTCCCGGGAGTGTCGCTCGGTGGATTTTGTAAACGAGTACCGCCGAAAAATGCCTGTTTTTCAAAAATTTGAAATTTTTTTTCTTGGAGTACCCAAATGCCGCGCCTAAGCAAATCTCGCCGTTTTCGCAATAATGGACCAAATCGGCCAAACTTTCTACATTCAATAGCCTGTCCAAATACAAGCCTCTTGGGGAAGCCCAAATCTGGACTGTCCATCAAGAAGAACCTTTAAACTACGTTTGAAGATCACCTCCAACCCACCACAGCGCTCCTTCATCATGGCCGCCATTATTGAACTCTGTACTTATGTTTTTTTATTTTATCCTTTTCCTTTTAGGGCAAAAAGCTCGGACACACTAGCTTAGTGCATTTTAGGAGGAGCTTTCTCTGCGAAGGTACTTAACCTCGATTTCATGTGCAGACAACAATTTGAAGTGTGATATTTTTTTATTGTGTTTGTCGGCCGCAATCCATATGAAAAATTTCCGCAACAATCAAGTTTAACTTCAAAATTTAAACGATAAAACGTTCCCAGTTAACTTAATGCATTATAGCATCCAACTGAGCTAGTTTATTTAACCACATTTATGTTTTTATTATACTCTTTTACCCCCAGAAACGCTACCATATGTCCAACGTAATTCGACCTGGTATTCTACCGGACACGAATTTTTGTGTATGTTTGTTTCAGTTCTCCTCTAAACCCGACTGAGACCTACCGAATGCTACCAAAGCTTGATCTACTATTAAAAACCAAAAGATGTTTATAAAAGAACTGTTCAAACCCAATCCGAATGTCAAACTGTGCAAAAACTTCGAATCCCTCTTTTTGCCCCCCTCCCCAGCCAAAACTAGTTGTGGTGTATAACACTGCAGTTTACAGTTAAAGCTTATTAAATTTAATAGTAATGCTTTCTGCATTACCCAAAGCCAAGTATTAAGCTTTAACAAGAGCCTATCACGTTGCAAAGATGTAAATATGAATTCCGTAGCCAATAATTCAAAATAAAGGCCTATTTCCCAAAGTTCAATTCAGTAAAACTCAGACCTGTCTTTTCCATCCCTACTCCTTCAAACGGCTCTGCACCCAGTCCCTTTGTTCATCCGACTTCTCCTCCCACTTTCCATTGTTCTCAAGGCCCTCAGCCAATCAGACCCCCGCAGCTACCCTCGACGTCCGCGCGAACTTCCGGTTATGTGTATAAAACCCCAGCCCCAGAACGCAGTCGTTAGCACAGCTCACAGATCTCAAGCTAGAGAAGGGTCACGCCAGTCAGGAGTGGAGACGCCCTGTTCGGAGAATGCCATGCTGGGCAAAATGGTAGTGGTTCGTATGTTATAGTTTAGCTTTTGAAAGTTCAGTTTAGCACCCCCATATTCTAAATTTTAGTTTAAATGTAAACTTAACTCCCTAGCTTGGAGAAATTTATGGTGGAGACGTCTGTAGCGGCATCTTAGGTTCTCTCTACCCATAACGTCAGAGTGGTTCTCTTACTAAAAACCAATTTTTCCAGTTTATTTTAAATGGATTTTTAACTTAAACTAAATGACGGTTTGATCTTTGTGGAAGTCAAATTGAAACATACTGATGCAGAACAGTTTCTGCGGGAACTAAGGGAGGTTGATTTTTTTGTACTTAAAAAACTTAGAAACATAACTGTGGACGGTTGATCGTGTATGAAACATACTGTCAGATAGACTACTATCAGTTGCGGCTGTCAAGTCTTGCGGGTGTCTCCGGGAGCACCTATAATTTACTTTTTCTAATGTGAAAATTTAAACTTTATTCCAAACACAAGTGTTGTTGGTCTGAAAACGTGTGAATTACTAATTTGTATATTCCAAACTTGCTACTTTTAAATAATTGTATTCAAGAGCTTTTAGAACCAAACTATAATGTAAAGTGTTATTTCATTCTGTCGCAAAAATAAAACCAGGAGTTTTAAGCTTCAGTCGTTTGCTAGATTTGATTAATTGTATTTTAGTGTAAAATAAATATGTAGCCCATCATTTAATTTTAGCTAGTTAAACAGTTAAATCCACCGTTGGTGGCAGCGATACCGACAGTTTAAGGTTAGGCCCCTTTAATTAGGACCGGCGCTCCATCCCTCATGCTGGGACAGTTGCCCATGCTGTGTTAATAAACGTAAAAAGTCGTCGTAAACACCCATTGAACCTTAAGCTGAAACTCCACGTACACCAGGGAAACCGGGGGCGTTACAATCACCTAAGCCGTCGTAGCGTGCCCGGTTACAACTGGTGGCAGCGGTGGGATGAACAGGTGCTGTTCCCGTCAAGCGTTTTCCCCCCCTGCCATGCTACATGCCTAGAAGGATGCAAGCCACTTCCAACTAGACGTCTGTGGTCCAGCTAAACATGGCCACGAAGCAGATGCCTGTGAAAGCAAAAAATAGTACAACCCCCGCCGCAGCTCCAACCACTGCCGGTGCCAGAAAGCAACAGCTGCCGCTTCCAGTAGACATCCTCCAGCCGAGAGCCGTCTCAACCCCAACCGATGCTGTAGGAGAAGAGGCCCGAGAGGGAAACTACGCTCCGTGCAGCCAAGCCGTGGATTTTGTGTGCTACACCGAAGTCCCGTGGATTTGACCGCCAGTGACGATCGACTCCACAAATCAGTGCCGGACTTCCCGTACTACGGTGGAACGGAAGGACAGACTGACCGTACAGCGATTGTACAAGGTGTGGGTAAGTGTACTTGAGATATGCTTAAAGGCCGCCTAGGCGAGTGTTATAGTTGATAGCATTTATGCAATTTAGCTATTCATATACCAGAGTGCTAGGGGTCTTAGAAGTGTATTTTTTCTGTTTGAACTTAGGCCTCACAGTAAGCCAGTCTAAAAGTTGTAACGGCGGACGCTACGACGGCTTAGGTGCTTGTAACGCCCCCGGTTTCCCTGGTGTACGTGGAGTTTCAGCTTGAGGTTAATCGGTGTTAATGACGACTTTTTACGTTATTCAACACAGCATGGACACTGTCCCAGCATGGGGGATGAAGCGCCGGTCCTAATTAAAGGGGCCTAACCTTAAACTGTCAGTATCGCTGCCACCAACGGTGGATTTAACTGTTTAACTAGCTAAAATCTAAAGATGGGCTACATATTTAATTTTACACTAAAATACAATTAATCAAGTCTAGTTAACGACTGAAGCTTAAAACTCCTGGTTTTATTTTAGCAACAGAGAATGAAAACAACACTTTACATTATGGTTTGCTTCTGAAAGCTTTTATGTACCAATTATTTAAATAGGCAACAAGTTTGAATTTACAAAAGTAGCAATTTGAATATACACTTAGTATTTCACAAATTCAGACAAACACTCTTGGTTTGAATAAAAGTCAAATTTTCACATTAGAAAAAGTAAATCATGGGTACTCCCGGAGACACCCGCAAGACTTGACAGCCGCAACTGACAAAAGTCTGACAGTACTGATCAACCGTCCACAGTTATGTTTCTAAGTTTTCCAAGTACAAAAAAATCAACCTCCCTTATTTCCCTCGAGAACTGTTCTAAGTAATAAAAAGTCCGGCAATTTTACACTTAGGCATCAGTTTGTTTCAATTTGACTTCCACAAAGATCAAACCGTCAAGTAGTTTAAGTTTAAAAATCCATTTAAATTAAACTGAAAAAAATTGGTTTTTAGTAAGCGGACCACTCTGACGTTATGGGGAGAGAGAACCTAAGATGCTGCTACAGGCGTCTCCACCATAATTTTAACAAGCTAGAGAGTTAAGTTTACGTTTTTAAACTAAAATTTAGAATATGGGAGTCCTAAACTGAACTTTCAAAAGCTAAACTATAACATACGAACCACTACCATCGTGCCCGGCATGGCATTCTCCGGACATGGCGTATCCACTCCCGACTGGCGTGACCGGTCTCTAGCTTGAGATCTGTGAGCTGTGTTAACTATGCATTCTGGGGCTGGGGTTTTATACACAATACCGGAAGCAGGCGCGGACGCCGAGGATAGCTGCGGGGGTCTGATTGGTCGAGGGCCTCGAGAACAATGGAAATTGGGAGAAGTCGGATGAACAAAGGAACTAAGTGCAGAGCCGTTTGAAGGAGCAGGGACATGTAAGACGGAAAAGATAGGCCTGATTTGAGTTTTTACTCAATTGAACTTTAGGAAATAGGCCTTTATTTTGTATTATTGGCTACGGATTGAATATTTACATGATTGCAACGTGATTTGGCTCTTGTTAAAACTTATTACTTTGGCTTGGGTAATGCATAAAGCATTACTAATGAATTTTATAAGCTTTAACTGTAAACTGCAGTGTTAAACTCCATAACTAGTTTTGGCTGGGGAGGGGGGCAAAAGTGGGGGATTCGGAGTTTTTGCACAGTTTTGACTTTCGGAAATGGGTTAAACAGATCTTTTTAAGAACTCTTTTAGTGTTTAATAGTAGATCAAGCTATTCGTAGATTTTGGTAGGTCTCAGTCAGGTTAGAGGAGAACTAAAATAAACATATATACACTGAAAATTCGTGTCCGGTAGAATGCCAGGTCGTAATACGTTTATACGTTTGGACATATGGTAGCGTTTCTGGGGGTAAAAGAATATAAAGTATAAATGCGGTTAAATAAGCTAGCTTAGTTGAATGCTATAACGCATTAAGTTACTGGGAACATTTAACGTTTAACATTTTTAAAGTTAAAATCGATCGTTGTGGAAATTTTTCATATGGGTTGCGGCCGGCAAACACAATAAAAAATATCACACTACAAATTGGTTGTCTGTATAAATTCTCTTACAATACACTAAGCTAATATGTTTGGGCTTTTTGCCCTAAAAGAAAAGGGATAAAATGAAAATACAAAAATACAGAGTTCAGCAATGGCGGCCATGTTGAAGGTAGGCTGTAGTGGCTTTGAGATGATCTTCAAACGTCGTTTAAAGGTTCTTCCGGGTGGAAAGTCCGGATTTGGGCTTCCCCAAGAGTCTTGTATTTTGACAGGCTATTGATGTTTAAAATCTGGGCCAATTCGGTCCATTATTAAGAAAATGGCTGAATTTGCTCGGCGAGGCATTTGGGTGCCTCAAGAAAAAAAAATTTCATTTTTGAAAAACAGGCGTTTTTCGGTGGCGCTCGTTTACAAAGTGAATCCCAACAAATCTTACGAGCAGCCCTCGAAGATGGTAAATTTGATTTAAGTGAACTTTCCGATGCACTAGCTAATGCTATTGAAAGGAGAGAGGCTGCTATCGTTGCAAAAAAAATAATTGGCAGCTAAAGAAAATGAACTGTTTCTCAAAGCAGAAGAATTAAAATTAAGAGCCCTTGAGGTGGCGGATGCAGATAAACACCGGGCTAATGAATTAACCCTTAAAGATAGGGAAGCCGCTCTTACAGCCCAAGAAAGGGATCACGAAGCCCAAATTAACGATCGTGCTAGCGCAATGGAACTAGCCAAGTTAGATAAGCAGCTAGAACTAGCAAAGCTAAATGCTGCTACGATAAATCTTAACCATGCTCCAAACGGAGCTAACGGCGCTCCCCCAACTTCCCCCAATCCATTTCCTAAACATGGTAAAGTTGCGGACGTAGTTAGTCTCGTCAACAAGTGGACGCCAAAAACTGAAATCAACAGTTTTCTTAAGATTTTTCAACGCACAATGACTAGTCAAAAGATTCCTAAAGGTCAATGAGTCACGGGACTCCAACCCCTCGTCGGTGAGGTTTTGATTAAAGTTTGTGATCAGCTAACAGACGCTGAAATGCAGGACTACGACATGTCAAAAGTAAATTACTTGCCCGTTTTGTACAGACTAAAGAGTCTGCAAACACAATTTCGTTCACTTGAAAAAGATGTCGAAATGCAATTCCAGGATTATGCATCTTTTCACTCATTGGGTAACTTTGGCTAAGGTTAACCGTGACTATGACGAACTTGTTAATCTTATGCTTTTGGAACAGTTTTACAAATCGTGTCTAACTCATCTCAGGAAATGGATCCCTGATCAAGTTAAATTAGGGACTTAGGCCGAAGCGGCCCAGTTGTGTGATGAATTCACAACCTGTAATAAGCAGATTTCAAGTGATGCTGCTTCTCGACCTGTTAAAGCAACTGCAGTAGCTGCTACGACAGCACAAGGTTCTAAACCTTCCAACAGACATCGTGGTAACTCTAATCGTAACCACAGTCAGGCGGCTAACCCGGCTAGTACCGCCGAGGTGAAACCTGAAACCCCAAGTGGAAGTTCAGCCACCAATACTTACTCAAACCGTAAGTTCGACAAACCTCGTCTCATAGGCGATGGCACTTGTTTTTATTGCAAAAAAATTGGACATAGACGCCAAGATTGCCGTGTTCGTATGGCTGACGAGAAAGGAGCCGCAGCAGATTGTAATTTCATCAGTCATGCCCCACTGGAAGTTGTTTTATCCAAACACATCCATGAATGGTCCGTGAACGGCCAAAAATGCCGTATCTTACGTGACACTGGTTCTACGCACAATGTAATCGCTCGTGAACCGACCAGTTTACTGGCGAGTACACGCATTGTCATAATGCTTTACCGATAAGAGTACCGCACATGCTATAGCCTTAATTGAGGTCCAGACCCCCTACGGAGCTATCCAAACAGAAGCTCTCGTATCCGATCACGTTGGCTCGCATTTCAATATGTTGCTGGGCGTGCCCTCTCAAACTGTGTTAGAGGAAAAAGGACTTGTTTCCCTCCCCACTTACGTGAATGCAGTCACCCGTGCGCAGGCACGCGCCGCCGATCAGCTCCCTCTCTTACGCCCTAATTACTGTGAGAACCAGACTGATAGCGAGGCGTCAGACAGCGACTCGATTGAGGTTACTCCAAGAGCAGTGACGGAAGGTTTTGTTAACCCCAAGCAAGACGTTTTGGATGAGGCGATTTTAGGTCCTCAAACTGAGCAGTTTACACAGCTCCTCAACATTGACAAACCCGAGTTTTTAAAACTCCAGCGTGAATACCCAACTTTATGTTGGAAGTATGCTGAGCTGCTTGAAAGCCAGCAGGACGAAAACAAGCTGTTTTTCGTTGATAACGATTTGCTTTTTCGCAAACCATTTCGACCTGAGGGAAGGCCGCTAATAAATAGGCAACTAGTTCTTTCCCAGGAGTGTAGAAATTTGGTTCTAAGCACTGCACATGCAAATGCATGGGCTGGCCATCTTGGGCGTTCTAAAACGAAAGAAAGAGTGCTTACAAATTTTTACTGGCCCATGTAAACGCGGTCTCGTATCAGACGCTCGTGGTCAGGACACCTTAACACCACCGAAGAAAAAACCTGAGGGCAGTATTCTTCCACACCAGAAGAACAATCGTCTTTATGGCGATTTCACATAAAAAATGTAAATATTGTCCATTATTCCTTCAGGCATAAAGCCGAAACACTTTTTCCAGCTTAGTTATATTGTAGATGTTGAAAACACACGATATTTTTTATTTGTAACAGGTGACGACTTTGTTTATTTATGAAAAATGTCCGATGTTCAAACCACTGTAAAAACTAACCTAATCTGCGTTATAGCCCTTTAAAAACCAGCTGGTACATTTAATCTTTTGATTTGTGCACTTAATGCATTTTGGTAAACTTAACGTCTTGCCATAAACCCTACCGGAGCTCCAATGTTTATGTTTGTATATTTTTACGGACCCAGTGTATATTTTTATGTCTATTTTTTATAGCATCTCCATCCAAACTCCGACCGTAGCAAACCTCAAAAAACGATAACAAACTAGCTTTCCTTCGGTTAAAAACTTGCATTGTAAACAGCAGGTTCATTCCCAAAGTCAAATAATTATTCTGTGCATTACACTTCGTCCCCCCCCCCCCTTCCTTCAATAGTTGCGATGCATAACATCGTAGTTTATTTAATAGGCCTAAAAATCACGTTGTTATGAGTTGAAAACTCACTTGCACTCAAAAGCCAGGCCTCTAACGTTTCCAAGGATGCAATTCTCTTTGTCAATTCAGCCTCCGCAATTCCCGCTCAACCAAAACACTGCATTCAATTTCCCTTCCAACTAGAGCGCTCAGCTACCCTAGCCGTCCCCGCTGCCATACCGACTTCCGGTAGTGACAGCTCGGCCGATCTAGGTAGGTCAGTCTCTCCTCCTCC
>JAHWFP010155360.1:98253-171620 GCA_023313725.1 Lithobius niger | reverse complement strand
TTTGGTCTCTTTTATACCAAACAATTCATCTGCAGCATCTGCGGTTCATCTCACTTGTTCCAGTGAACGTGGGCTGTGAGCAAAATTAGGAGGATCGTCTTGCAGGTTAGATGTCAGAGCGACATCTAGAAAAAATTGCCGAACCGGTGGAGCGGTTCTGTCCGGAACAGCCATTTTTTTTATTGATACGCTGTTCAGTTTGAGGGCTATGATCAGAGCAGGAAAGTGAAGGATGACCAGCAAGGTTTCGCTAGTTGCCTGGATGTGGAATGAAGGGCGGAAGTGGAGTGGCAGAGCTCTCCAGGCCTGCCTGGAAGAGATTATTGAGGAAACCTCAAACAATGGAAGAGGTAGGGCATTCAAGACTTTTTCAAGGCTATAGCTTACGACCAATTTCAAGGCTCTTTACATGGTAGATTCTCAAAATTACCTTTTTAAATTCCAGTATTTTGCCAAATGTCATCGTTGGCACCATTGTGCTCTTAATAAAGGTAAGTCCCACTCTTAGTTTGGCCAGCCCCTCAATTTCTTTGCCATCCTTCTCATTTCTCCTAATTAGACCAGTTGCTCCTATCATCTCAGCATTGAAGTATCTTGGGGAGAGGGGTGTAGCCGAGTAATAGCCGAGTAATAGGGGAGGAGGGGTGTAGCCAAGTTTCACAAACCTACCCCTTGCGCCCTGCAGTAATGTGTGGGCTATCTCTTTAGAACTGGAATGTCGCACTATTCTCTTAAATTCGCTAGCTGGTATCGCCTTCAATTGTCCACTTGGGTGCCCTGAATGAAAGGAGATTCCTCTTCCAGTTGTCATAGGCTTTCTGAACGGTTGGAACAACTCTTTTCCATTTTTGGCCCTCATCAGCTTCACATCAAGGGAAGATTCGAGAAAGGGGAAGATTTCCCTCTACCTCCTCTTCTTCTGTGAACTTTATCTCCTCCTTCCAGCAATTTAGTAGTCTCAACACATTCTCTGTCTGTCCTCTTTTCAAGATGGATTCCAGGTTATAGGTTTGGTAAAAACCAGTTATTTGCGTTAATGTTCACTAAACGAACCTAATTTACCGTTTACCATTTAAACGTAGTCTTTACTTGTTAATAATGTCTACATTAACAAAAATGCCCAAACTCTCTTGTTGTTCAACCTTCACAAAAGTTAATTGTGCGGGATTTCCCATGTGGCCACTAGACATTAACGTTTACTTGCCATTGTCCATTACCTCATAGCCACGTAGAAACAATTTTAGCAGTTGTGCTGCTTCTTAATGCAGCTTGTTTCTAACTAACACAGTTCCCGAGATATGACAATTTAAGCATTGGGGTTTGTTAATCATTCGCCATTTGGAGAGCCCTAAAATTCAAGTCGCCAACTGCTGAATTTTCCTCGCCGTCAGGCGAGTGGCGACCGACATTGGTGAAGGTTGTTATTGTCTATACCCTACCCCCTGGGCGGCGGGTAGAGATTCGAAAAAATCCCCTGGTGGTGTTTAAACAAGTAGCACATGCTAGTTTTGCTGTTCTGATTTTCACGAGGCTTAAATGTAGCTACCATGGCTATTTTTTAAAGTCAAAATAAAAAGCATGGGCAACGGTTCACTTCTGTACCTTGCATAACTAACCTTAAGATCATTTTTAGACGAAAAATCTCCAAATTTTTGGCAGTTTCTTCCTGATTTGGAACTCTGAAAACCAGGCACTTTAACGCTTTAATTATAGCAGATAGTGCATCATTTTTGGCCTCATTTTTGGCTTCTTTCTTAAGCTCGTCATCTGTGAGGTTTTCTAGAAAGGTTGGAATTACATCCTGAAAAAATTACAAAATAGGACAGAATTAGTAACAATCTTATTCTTAGCCAATCTGTTAAGTTTATGCTGTACCAAGCCAATTAGCCACAAAATAGCTATCCGGCCAAACCAATTTTACCATACACAAAAAAAAATCATAAATGCCACCTCACTGAACCAACACGTGAAGTTCCTGTCCTCTTCTTGTTTTCAGGGGTGCTGCCGGGGTAGCTGCTTTTTTTCACATTCTAACTTTTTTTCACGCCCCTCCTACTTCTTCCTTTTTCACCTGTACAACACCACGCCCACTGTTTCACAGTTCAATAGAAATTTTTCTTTACTATCGTTGTAATTTCAGCATGCCTTTAAAATTTTTTACAATAAAATAATGTTACACCCCCTTAATTAAGTATAAATTTTTAATAAACTTCAAAAACCGTATGTCTCAACAAGCTTCACAAAATCGTAACATAAGTTTTGCTGCTTGTTTCTACAAGCATTTTAGGAGCACTTTGGAGAACAGCATTTGCTGCTTCCATCTCACCTACGCTTCTTGAAGTAGTTTAAATCCCTCATTTTTCAAGTCTTCTGCGAATTCAGACCTATTTCCAGGTCCAAAATTAAGGAGATAATTTTATTTAGTTTTTGCCTTCTGCCCTTTTTTCAGATCACAACTCTTATTTTTTATATTTTTTTTTACCATCGCAAATTTTCTTATTTTCACATTTTTCCACACCGGCAGCACCCCCAGTTTTACCTCCTGAGATTTTCATTAAACAGCACAGCATCATTATAACAGTCCCGTCATTCAAAACGAAGCCAAATAAACCTTGTTTTGCATCACCCTTATGTCATTCCACATCATATCACTACAGTTAAGTTTTTGAAAAGTGCATCGCACAAGGCATATCATATCTTCGGTCTAACACTTGTAATAATTCGAGTAATACTTTGTAACGATGGAAAAGGCCTGCGTTCGATAGTAATTATCATCATAACTGTCCCAGTAATTAGTTTATAACTGCAACGAGTAATCATGTGGTAGATTGCAAAGGCACTTCGTTTTGTTGGCTGGATAGGTCTGATTAGACAGTGAATATCCTTCAGTTTTGTTCCCTCAATACGAAATAAAGATGTTACAAATACTGTTTTGGAAACAATGAGCTACTCACGTCAGTTAAGATCAGCTACTCGTTGCCAGGTAAGTTTAAAAACAGAAGTGGGTTTGGTCAGAGTTTGCTAGTACATCAGTCTTCTATTAGGAGTCAACTGAGAGCATTTCAAAACATCAACTAGGAAATTGTTAACACTTATACAGCGATCTGCCTGTTCCAATTTAGACCTAAATGACATAGCGCACAATGTGCTTCAGTCACAGTTGGTGTTTGTAGGAAATAATGGACGGAAAATCACGACGTGAAACCAGAAACCACGACAATACACGACAATACAGAAACCAGCATCAGCCAAGCCTTACTTAAAAGTTAAAACACATAATATACACGCACAGGCAGGGTTGGGAAAAAAAAATTTTTTTTAATTGAAATCATGTATTTTCAATACTTGAGCAAACTTTATTTAAAAGTTGTGGGACACCGCATATAAAAAAAAAACTACAAAAATATCTTAGCAGTACTGTAGTAGTAGTAGGCTACAGTGGCGTATTCAAAAAGCTGCAACAGTAATTATGTCAGCTATGTTTGCTATTAAAGTAAGCTATATTGTTTCAACAGTAATTATAGAAACTTAATAGGCTGTGGTTTCATACTCAAGATCTCAAAATAGATTCAACAAGAAATTATGAGAAATTAGTAATTGTTACGGGAACGATGATGGAACGCCATAATGTTAAACAAAACTCAGAAAAATTCTGGAAAAAAATTACCGCACACTTTCACAATCAAAACATCTCAGGTGTTTGAACCTATTGAAATTCAAGAGCATGAGAAGAAAAATGTGCAATTGATGAACATTCAAGGCCCTTCATTTCCTAGAGTGAAGCTCCTAGAGTGAAGCATTTAGTGAGCAACAATCTGGCTGGTCGACTTCATTGTCAGTGGAAAATAGGAACGAACGATCTAGACCCGCAACACAAATACAGGAGGCAACGTTGCCAGCCAAATTCAAATGCGATAGTTCGTCGAACTAGAGTGGAAAATGTAGAAAGTCCGAGCTATATCCTTGAGGCCCGAAGAAGATAGCAGCCCAAGCTATCGAAAATTTGCAGGACAAAGCTGTTGTTTTGATTGTGAAAGTGTGCGGTAATTTTTTTCCGGAATTTTTCCGAGTTTTGTTGAAACGATGATGGAGAACGGCCCAGTAAAAACCGGCAGTCATGCTCGCATTCGTTTTCGGACATTAAAGCAGACGATGTAAACAAATGCTGTAGCCAGAGTTAAAGAAATACCGTTATTGTGCAAATACCGTTATTGTGCCTAACAAAGACAACAGCTTAGTTGTCAAAAATCAGCAGATACTACAGTGTCTCCAGTTTTGAAAGTGAGCATTTTTAGGAGTTTAAAATGGTTTAACTTAGTACTAGTAGGCTATGGTTTCATATTCAAATTAGCTTCTACAGTAAGAAACTAGCCTATACGACAACTTACTAAGCTACTGTTTCATACTCAATATAGCTTCAACAGTAATTATGGGAACTTAGTAGGCTTTCGTACTCAAAATATGTTCAATTTTTCACAAGTTATTATATCTTGTCATTTGCTGACTAACACTTAAGACATTTTGACTTATATTAGGTTTTCTTTAACGTTTTTGATTCACAGATTTAAACAAAAATACTAATTTTGGCTTTTACCTAAGCCTAAAAGATTTCGAAGTTTGGATTGCTCAAGCAGGCTTTCTGTCGAATTTTCTTTCAAATTCAAATTCAAGTCCAAAAGATGAAAACAGCCTTTCCACATGTGAAATTGATGCAGTGAACTTAATTCGCCATCAATTTAATTTTTTCAAATATTTTTATTGATGCTTTAATCAATGATTAAATCATTTTGATTTAAACTATTGCCAACCCTGTGTGCAAGTTTAATTTACTTTAAAATTTTGGAGGTGTGGGGAATACGTTGATTATCCTTATTTTAACAACTGCAATATAACGTAACTCTTCCACCAATGGAATTTCTGGCTTTTGGACAAACAGTTTGGCTACTTTTAAAGTTGTAAAGAGGTTGCATTGTACAGTACCAGCAATATAAAACCGTCTACTCACAACAACAGGCATGAAGTATTTTTCTATCGTGTGAATAGTGAGATGCTCGTAACACAACCCAAATGGCCTGAAAAAAAAAAAGAAATAGAGTTTAAAAAAATGTTGATTTTAAAGATAAATTAGTTCTTACTTATCCTAAAATATTTGCCATTAGTTTTAGCTTTAAATTGTTTATTTAAAGGTGTTTATTAAAGGCTCAAAGACCTTAAAAAGAGAAAATTGCTAGCCTCAGCAGGCTGGCTGCATTTTGTTTCTACTGTGTTGCTTAAGGTGAAAATATACATTACCGCAAACTTAGCATTCTTGCTTCTAGAGATAAAATTGTCTAAATACAGCCAGCTCTCTAACCCCAGTGCGCATGCGTGCACTACTCCTGTATACAGCCTGTAAGGCAAAAGAGGCCATTTTTCTTTCCTCTCAATATGTCATGGTGGTGATTCACGATAGGAGGTAGTGTGGGGAGAGGTAATGTATATTTTCGCCTTAGGCAATACAAACAAAATTCAGGCGGCTGGAATTTTCTCTTTCTATTGCCAACGAAAATGTCATTACCTGTAAATTTAGCATTTACAGAAGATCTCGTAAAAAATGGTGGTGGGCATCACCTGACAGGTACCCCTAGGGCTAGGAGCTGGTCCCCCAAAAAAATCAGATTTCGCACTTTATCAAAAACCCACACAAAAAAAAGAGGAAGATTGGATCACTCTTCTGATTTGGCGGCCCTGAAAATGGCCGTTTTTCTTGCTTCTTCTTCTTAGTGCTTAAGGGAGATTGACGACACATCTGGCTGCAACGACAGTGGACGGTGAAGTCCATCGATGTAGTTGGTCATGTCTCTTGAGGTAGTGGGCCGTGAAGACCGACTTTTTCTTTCATGAAGCTGCTCTGAGATGACCCTAAAGTGGAGATGGCGCAAAAGCTCATGAGCTTTGACCCTGATGTTGTTGTCTTTGCAGTCTAAATCAGAAGCCTCGTAAGAGTAAATGATGACCGCTTTAACACAATTTGCGATTATTGCTAGAGTGGTTTCACCAAAATTCTTTTTGAAGGGTAGGAACAGTTGATTGCGGCCGTTACTAATTTCATTGCTTTCAGTTCTTTCTATATGAAAGCGTTATGGTCGGACAGGGCAGAGGAAAGTAGGCTCATAGCCAATCACCTTCGAGAGTGCTGGGATGGTGATGGTTTGATTAGGTTCCGTGGTCTTTTGAGTTTTTACACGAAAAGAGTTTCTAGCAGTACGATAGGTGGCTTCGCAATCATTGTAGAAGAAACAATAAGCCGGGTCCATGAAGAAGGCTTGTAGTTCACTGCAATGTAGGCTTGTGACGAGCATGATTAAGAATACTGTCTTGCGAATGAGAAGATGAAGGTTGCAATTTACGAGAGGTTCATAAGGCTCCTTCATCAGAGATTCTAAGACAAGGGAGACGTCCCAGGCTGGGAAAAGTCGTATGGTTGTGGGTCTTTCGACTTAATGAGGATTGAAATTTGAAAGTCTTCAAGATGTAGCATTTGACGGATGCTTTGAAAACAAAGAGTTTAACGCAGAGCAGTACACCAATATAGAGGCTTGTCAAAAAAGTCAGTGAAGAAAACCAGGAGTTCGGACAGAGGGGGACCGATCGGATTGATTTTCTATAACTTACACCAACGAAACTTAATTCTGTTGGTAAACTTTTCAACTGCTTTGCTTACAATTCTGACGGCTTGGATTTCAAGAATTTCTGCCACCTTAAGGAGTTAGATTAGTAGCCATCCATTTTTTGCGACAGATGGCGTGGGATTTCTGGCAGGCTCCTTGGGTTGTCGATCAGAAGTTCAAGTAGTTGATGAAACCATGCCACTGATGGCCATTTTAGAGCTATTAATAGGAAGGGACCCTGGGTTAACTATTTACAGAAGGACATAAGGCAGTAGCTTGAACGGATGGAAGAGATAGATGAAGAGGTTTATCCAAGAACGTGCGAGAGCGTCTACTGCCCATGCTAGCTCGTCCGGGACTGGACTGATAGTGAGGAAGTGTGGCATTGAGCCTCGTGGCGAATAAGTTAACCAATGGGGTTCCCCATGTGTTCAACAGATATTAGCAAATGGATGTTTTCAAGGTCCATTCTCCTGAAGGAAGTTTATGGTGGGTGGAGAGGGAGTCTGCGATGACGTTCCGACTTCCTGGAATATGCAGAGAGAATCGTTGTTTTCATTTGGATACACACAGGGTTCGTACACAAGAGACGAAACCATTTTCAAGGTCTTTTCAAAGGCTTTTCAAGGTCAACTCTTAGCCAATTTCAAGGCTGTTTTGCACACCAAATTGTTAAAAATGACCTTAAAATAAATTCATTCTTTTTGCTAGCCTATACTCTATAATTGTATAAATATCCATTTAAAAGTTATTCATTTTGCCCCCATCGTGGGACAAGTTGCCTTTCCAATACCGCACTTATACGTGAATACGAACGAAGGTGCGTATCGTTAACAGAAGATAAGCATTAGGCTGACGAACTATTTTTTAAATTTATTTATGAATTTAAGCATAAATTTACTGTATTTCATCAAACATAGTACGCTAACAAAATTCAAGGCCATTTCAAGGCTCTTACAAAAAAATGCTAATTTTCAAGGCTTTTCAAGCCTTGAATTTTTGCTTTTGAAGTTTAAGGCTTTTTAAGGAATTCAAGGCCGTGTACAAACCCTGTACACAGCTTGAGGATTTCGGAGGTGACTTCGGGGAGTTTCCTGGACTTCGTTCCTCCTTCTCGAAGAGAGGCAACCGCCTTTGTGTTGCCTAGTTGTACTGCAACTGTTTTCCCCAACACTAGTTTCTGAAAATGACTTAGGCTGTTTAAAACCACTTTCAGCGCAAGGATGTTTATATGGTCTTGATCTGCTGTCATCCATAGACCGAAGGCTTTGCGATGTCCAATGTGTGCCCCCCCCCCCCTCCCCAACCATCATTCCTGTGAGGCGTCTGTCAACAGCTGAATGTCTGGCTGGGGTTCGTGAATGGGTACCATTAGCAAAAGAACCATGACATCCGATCACCACAGTAGAGTGTCGGTTGGAAATGTTTCGTCGAGGGATGTACCATGCGAAGACGACGGGCAGACGACAACATCAGGGCGAACAGTCAATGGGCTTGCTGGAGGAGAGGTCTTCCAGGAGGAAGCTACTTCGGGCTAGTAAGTCCTGAGAGGGCGAAAGGACTGCAGGACGAAAAGTCTTCAAAGATGAAAGGATGCGGGAAAAACAAAAGCGATGTGTACGGAGTGGTCGCTAGAGAAGAAAAGATGGCGCTTTTATAGGAGGGTGCACGCTTGCGTTACCAAGCTGGCCGGTTGTAAACAACTTAAAATCTCTAGGGAAAGATGAGGATTCGAGAACAGAATGCTAAATTTACAGGTAATGATATTTCCTAACGGTACATAGAAACGTGCAATTTTGGAAAATCAAGGTTAAAGTTGACATGTTACAATGTACCGATGCATCCAGTCTTAATGATTGTATTGAAGAAGTTTACCACCGTACTTTGAATGATAGTCAAAATTCACCACAGTAGAAAAATCGCTCTAATTCAAAGGAAACAGAATACTAAAAGTATTGTGCAAATTTTCGACAGGCATATCGATCATGATGTAATTAAGTACTGCTGCCTTCATCACGCAAAACTTCAAAGGCTGCTTACTATAAATTTACATAGTCCTAGCACACTAAGCTGCCACAATAATTTGACTTCACACACGTGACGCTCTGTTTGCTCCGTAATTTGCAAGGTCACTGCTTGCTTTGAGTGGCCTCGATTCCCTAGCCATTCAGCATGAATTAGCTATTGGCACAAAACTAATGAACCTACAAGGCACCTTAAATCCAGGGATAATTAATCTAAATATTAAAGATTTTGGAGAACAGTTTTCACATTTGTGGCAGTGAGACGAATGAGAGCACGAAAGCAAGCTGCGAGCTTGTTAATAACGGTGACAACAGAGCATCACGCGCATGAATTCAAATTATTCAGATAGGTTAGTGCGCTACACAATGTAAATTTACAGTAAGCAACCTTTGAAGTTTTGACTGATGAAGACAGGAGGACTTAATAATTCACCATGAGGCGATATGCCTGTCGAAAATTTGCACAATACATTTAGTATTCTGTTTGAATTTGATCGTTTTGCACCTACTAGGAGTGAGTAAAAACCAAATTCTTTGCAACTTCCGGCCAATCTTCAAGAAATCTTATTTTACAAAAGAATTAATAAAAAAAAGTAAACTATGTATTGACAAACGGTTTTCACATAAAGTAGGCGAAATAAATGGTGCATAATTGCAATATAAAAATAAACGTACAAAAAGTATATCCCAAATAATTACCCCTTTGCCACCTTAAGCATTTTTGGAATTTTTAAAACTAAATTCCAAAAATGCTTTAAATGGCAGCTAATAGGTTAAGAATTTAAACGACAACTCTAATTTCAAGGCTAAGAGCATTACTGCCATTTGGCTCTACTTTCTCCTCACTGCTTAACATTTATTGTACTGACGTACATTAGTTTTAACTTTTACCAAATAAAATTATGGCCAAACCGGCCCATGTTACCTGATTAACGCAGCAATAACTGGCACGGAAAGTGATGACGACCTCTGGAACCTGTCCAGCAGCGTTTGGAAACCACCCAACTGTCCGAACCTGTTAACGAGGTCCACTAACCAACCCTACAAAGAGAGACAACTAATAAAAGAATATTCACTGCGTAAGTGTTAATTAAAACTCGCATGTATAATTTTTTTACCCGAGGGGTTCTTGCATCAGGAGGCCTCGCGTACAACTCTTCATCTGGAATCTAAATCAGGACACAAAATGTAACTCATCTGCTGCATGAAAGGTTGAATCTATGTCAGTAGAATCTCGATTATCCGAACTAATTGGACCACAGGGTGTTTGGATAATTGAAAATTCAGATAATCCCAATTTACATGCTAAACTAAAAGAGGAAAACATTTTTCTTTACTCTGTTTTAGTATTTGTGAACTATGCTGGATTGTATAAGACTGCTGAAAAGAAAATTTTGCACAAAATGACTCCAGAAACATAAATTAGGCAAAGTCAATGATTTTTCCTTCCCTAAAAAACTGCAAATTTCTTAATATTTTGTAAGAATGGGAGTTCGGATAATCGAGATACTACTGTATTTAATTTGTCTGAAGGTAGTTAATACCTGTGAACCCGGAGGCACAGTTTCAGATGGACGAGTCCCATTGTATGTATGAAACCTGAAACAAAACAACATTTAGTTTAAGTTAAAATACATTCCACAAATGCTATCACAAGCTTGGTCCACTTACTATTTTATTGAAAGTTACTAATCTAGTTTAGTTGAAAGTTGGCAGCCTATTTTAGTTTAAGAGATCAATTTTTGTCAATTTCGAGAACCACAGCAAAGCTAGGGAGGAACATTACAGAATGCGTTGCATATTAGGTGCCAGATCTAGTATCTAGCTGTGCTGGCCTTAAGCTAATTTAAAACTCCAACTGGCAAGCACGGATCCCAAAACAAACTCTCCTCTCAAGCAAGCCTCCACACTTTTATGCATTTGGTTACGGCGAATTGCGCAATGGTAACAGCTTGTGTGCAGTATGTCAACTGTGTTGGCAGTTGACTTCTTGCTGCTGTATGCCGATCTGTTCCGGAATATAGCTGTTCTGGCAATTATAATTCAAAATCAGTTATTTTTACCACTAAACTTACCACTAAACTAAACTTACCACTAAACTTTACTAGTTTTACCACTAAACTTAACTAGTTTTTAAAAGAGAATTGGACTTCTCCGAACTTGCGGTTCTACTAAGGCTGTACCGATACTACTTCTACCGATCCGATACCGCATGATATCTGTTAAACCAATACCGATACTGATTTAATTCAAGACGAGACTTTGGAATCGTGATCGTCTGAAGGCAGGGAACACAAAGTTCTCGATACAGATAATGATTTTATTCAGGATGAAACTTTGTGTTGCACTTCAATTTCCAGAACTGTGGCAGACATCAGACAGGAAACATGAAACTCTACATCATCAAGGGCGAAGTGTGGTATCTGCAAAGGAAACTCGAAGAAATACCGATTCCGATACATTGAATATCTGCAGATTTACCGATACGGTATCTGCATCTGTACATCCTTAGGTTCTACTGAAGGGTTTTACGTCGTTTACTGCTGAACTCTGATCAAAATCACCCAATTAATTACAGTCCCTCTTCCCGTCTTCCTCACGTCAATTCCGCTTTCTATAACTCCCCACTTTTGACTTGGGCACACAACTTGCGCAAGGGAAGTAGGCGGGCTCCCACTTTAGAACCGCGCGTTCCGCAAGTTTTCTGGCACAATTTATGTATTCTCCAGCGGGTCCTCTATAGCAGTAGCACCGTAGAGCCAAATGATTGTACCCAATTGCAAGCCACCACTACGCACTGTAGAAGATGCCCGCTACAGAATCTTCCACATCTCTCGCATATTGTACCTAGAGCGTCTTCTGGGTACTCTAGTTACCCCGCTTGATAATCTGAACCGGAGAGGTGCCAAGTCATACCAAACCAGATACCATAACTGCCCTGGTCTAATGACCCGTAAAGACCTCTGTTTTGATCCCTGCCAGACACAGGCAGGTCGCCAGCCATCTGGAGATCGTTCGCAACGTCACCGGACCAGAGCATGAGGCTTCAAGCTGATGAACTGTGCGAGAGACCTCTGTTCCACCCACAAAGCCCTTGCATCCCGGTACAGCATCGTACACCTAATGTAGCTCTGTAGACACCACAAGTCATCCGTTCACCTTTTCTGCAATGCTACGAATCGCAGCACATGACACAGACGCTTAAGTACTATCGTCTTAAGCACCTCCTGACACAACAAATGCCACCAGATGAAGACAAAGACAAATAATACTTCGTTGAAAATTCAAGAAACTGGTGAGGATTCTTGTTTTCTGAAATTATGCATCAAGTTTTATGAACTAACATTTTATTGATAAGAACTTTCAGAGTAGAAACCACTACGCTATTTGTAGTAGTATAAGCACAGCCTGCACGATATAGTTCCATATAAAAAAATCCAGTAACCTGTTCGAAGATTCCCCAACAGAATATAGTGACCATCTACTATACCAATTTTTCCACTTACCAGCATATAACTTCAGAGTCCGAGGTATGAAGGCCCGCTTTCAGGACTGTTCACACTTCTGCAGAAATGTCTTTCACCTTTGTTTCTCTGAAAGGGGCCAACCACCAATGGTTGCCACTGCCTTATCCGCAGTCTCTCCACGTGAGCGGGTCCTTGAGGACCTTCGACGCTAGTAACAATGGCCTTTTGGCCACCATAGCAGGTGCACGTACCACCAATTCTTGGTAACATCAGGACCACGAGCAAAGTCCAAGGGACAACCTTCCTGCAGAGCTTCTCTAATACACAGGGAATCTATACCCCCTGGTGGAAAATCTATAATAAATCTATAATGAAATCTATACCCAAGGCCACCACTCCTTCGAATTTATGAGAAGGAATCTAATACATGTGCACCCGGGCACCTCTACCTTGCCACAGTAACTGAGTATTTTAAGCCCAACCACAAGTCCGTGAGACCTCTGTGAGCCGAGCTATTCGAAAAAAAACCCGTCAGGACGGATGTTAACCGTCACCATTTGGCCTTCGAAAAAATGGTAAACAACCATCTCACAAACAGGTCGATACAAGTCAGTTCTAACTTGTCGGCAATCCTGCTGAATACCTTCACTTCTACATACAATCCGACGGGCCACATGCCTGGACTCATAATCTGCCCGTCCCTGGTGGATGTACCACGCCCAAATTTGCCATAGTTCTCAACATCAGTTCCTAAATATCTAGGGCTAACCAATTCAAGGTTTGGGACACCGTCCCGCTCATCACAAGACAGATTCTGCATCGCCGCAACATTGTCGCATAGTACCCTCAGTGACTTTCCTATACACAATTCCCAGAATCCTAAGAGGCCGAGCTGTACTCTCACCAACTCCTGCACGTTGATGTGGTACCCAGCTACTTACCATTTGCTTGCAGATTCGGAAACATCACAGCACCTTCGCATAAATCCGACGTATCAGAATACAAAATCATCTCCACACACAGTCTGCACAACAATGTTCCTGTAATGGCAGTCGCAACCTTCACTCAAGCTCTTCCACCTTTCAAACAGCCCTTCCTCCTCCCGCAGTTATCCAACCAATTCAGGAAATAAGCATAATTTGGTTGTAAATTATGCTTGTCTTTACATTCTAGTATTCCAGCTTGTCCCTCAAGAAGGCGAATATCTTTCTTCAGACTACAAATTTTAGTAACCACACCAACATTGATTTTTTTGTCAATTTCAAGGCGGTCACCACCCCGAAACTAAAGGACTTCACAAAAGGCATCACATATTAGGTGCTAGCTCTTCTCTTGGCTGTGCTAGTCCTAAGCTAATTCGAGATTCTAACTAACAAGGACGGATCCAAACATAAGTCTCCTCCCTCGCTATCCTTCGTACTTTTATACATTCGGTTAACAGCAGAGCCGGGGAATTACGCAATGGCTATGACCCGTGTGCAGCATTAGTCAACTGTGTTCCTGCTGCTGCATTTCTATATAATCCGGATTATAGATGTTTTGGCTGTTATACTCCGAAATCCAAGTAGCTTGGCTGACAATAGCAAGGGGAACAAGAGGAACTGTTAGTTTCCGCGTGTTGCCATGGAATGCGTTTAGGGCACGTTACAACCAAATCTATTTGCACTACAAACAAATATTGTCAACTATATATAATTTTGAGACTTGTTATAGATGTGAAGACTCGCGAGTGCACTTGTTTCACACCACTTATTAGTAACGGTACCGATTGGCCAGTGTTGCACTCAACTCGACAATTTTGTTTACACTTTTTAACGTTTCACCTTAACGTAGATAAATATTGCAAACATTGTTTTTAATCAAATAGGGAAAACTACTGTTTGGGCTACTGTTCAGCCATACCCTATACAATCTCACAAATGGCATTAGATTTTATGAAATGCGGTGAAAACGTCCCAACGCAGAGTTTTGCGAGGGATCCATTGGACTGGATATTACGAGCAAAGTGAACATCAAAAGCTTAGTGGTTAGCTTCCCCGCCCCCAAACCATGTGAAAACCGGTTGAAAAACCATCACCTCCCAATATGGGACTGTACAAAAATTCCCCAAACCTAATCCGGTCATGAAAAGGTCAACTGATGTAAACTTACTTATTGTTTGGATTTAGGACCATAGCCAGCAGGTCTAGAAGTGGGAACCAATCTTGGCTTAACTTGGTGACGCACAGCTCAATCAGACGCTCACAGTTCTTCATGATGCAACGCTACAGAACAGGGTAACAAAAAAAAATATCTTATTCTCATTGCCTCACTGTATATTGGCTAGCTTTTGAGGCCGTTAAATCGCACCAACAACCAACACTAAAGAACAATGGTCATCTATTTTACTCTGAAAAAGCTTGTAATAGAATTATATTACCCAATAAACTAGGAACCACAATTCTGTTACTGTACTTCTTTGTACAAAATGAAACTATGTATTAGAAATCAATTGCACGGTTTCAACCTACACCACATTAATATAGTAGCTGTATTGGAGACGCATTCATTGATAAATTTTTGTTACTTTATTCAAGTCATATTTTTGTTTAACTTTGTTCAACTCATAAGGACCCGTACTTTTTGCAATTATGTGAAATCGCAAAATTGTTTACTAATAAGAATTTTGACCACGGTAGGTATACGCGGTTTGCTGAAGCCAAAAAAGAACATTTTGCCGGCCTTCAGCACGGCTGGCTAAAAATGTTTCTTTTTGCCTAAAACATACTTAACCTGTTAATTTAGCATTGTCCCCAATGTGATGTTTCCCTGGAGATTTCATAATTGTGCAACCGCCTGCTTGCATGCCCTACTGCGCCTACACGGCGCAGCCCTCGTTATAAAAGCGATAGCGGGGACGCTCTTGTCATTTATTTTTCTCTCAATCTGTCAGGCGGTGACCCGAGAGGGAAGGCAGGGCAGGATAAGGTTAAGTATGTTTAGGCAAAAAGAACCCATTTTTTGCTGGCCGGGCTGAGGGCCGGCAAAATGTTCTTTCTTCATTTGCCAAAACATCTTAACCTGTTAATTTAGCATTAACAGTAGACCTCGTCAAAGACAGGGTGGAAGGATCCAGGCCAAGGCGGTGGGGGAGCGGTCTCGTGAGTTGAGAGTGAAGGGAGCCATGATGTTCTTGGACGAAGGATGCATAGCCCGCAGAACGAGCAGCCGGCAATGGGGGTGGTTTGAGACAAAGAGATGGCAGGCTTTCGCACCGACCATCCCTATGGGCAGAAACGAGTATGCGCATGCGCGGTCGGGACACTGAAGCTGTAATTCGAGTCACAAGCCTCTAACAGCTTCGTTGAGGCTAAAATGTTATAGCTGACAGGCGTTGGACTTTCCCCAGTGAAAAATGATTGGCCATGGGTGAGACAAACATCAGTGTGGACGGCCATTGTTGTCTTCATTTTACTCGAGACTTGAGTCCAGCCACAGTTGGGGCAAGCAGCTTGGAGGTGGAACCGCTACCATCTTGAGTCTTCTCTCCAACACGGGATTTTAGCTCTGAATGAGATGAGCCTCGGTGTGGATTGCAGTAGTTGTCTTGATTTCCACTCGAGATGTGGGGTCAGCACATTCGAAACAAGCAGCAAGAGATGCAGATGGCTTCAGACTTGATTATTCCCTCAAAACGTGGGTTTTGGCCACGAACGAGACAAGCAACAATGTGAGCAGCAACTGTTTAAAAATGTCACATCGCTTACTTTGAAAATTTGAGTCCATGTTTACGTTTTGTACGCTTAGATTTCAAAGTAAAGGACATTTACCGCTCCAATATCCTTGCAAAATTTGCAAGGATATTGGAGCGGTAAATATCCTTTACTTTGAAATCTAAGCGTACAAAACGTAAACAAGCAACTGTTGTCCTTTTTCTATTCACTAGAGACGTGAGGTCAACCACGGACGCGACAAGCAGCAAGAGATGCTGATGGCTTTTGACTTGATTCTTCCCTCAAAACGTGAGTTTTAGCCACGAATGAGGCGAGCATTAGTGTGGACAGCAACTGTTGACTTGATTTTTGTTCGAAACGTGGGGTCAGCCACGGTCAAACCAAGCAGCAAGAGATGTAGAGAACTTCCGTCTTGACTCTTCATTCAAAGCGTGGGTTTTTAGCCACGAATGAGACGAGCAGCAGTTTGGGCAGCAACTGATGACTTGATTTGCACTCGAAGCATGGGGTCAGCCATGGATTAGACAAGTAGCACGAAATGCAGATGGCTTCCAACTTGACTCTTCACTCAAAAACGTGGGTTTTTAGCCACGAATGATACGAGCAGCAGTGTCAGCAGCAACTGATGACTTGATTTTCACTCGAGACGTGGGGTCAGCGACGGACTAGACAAGTAGCAAGAAATGCAGATGGCTTCTAACTTGACTCTTCACTCAAAAACATGGGTTTTTGCCACGAATGAGGCGTGCAGCAGTGGACAGCAACTGTTGTCTTGAATTTTACTCGAGACGAGCGGTGGAAAACTGGATGTCTTGATTCTTCACTCAAAACGTGGTTTAGTCACGCACGAGACGAGCGTCCAGGTTGACAGCTGCAGTCGAGACAACCTGTCCAAGACAAGTTGGCGCAGATGAAAATGTGAGAATATGCATTCATGGTAGAATTCGAGTTGGTAACACAAGATCGGTAAATCAGCCTTGATTCTTGACTTAGTGGTTAGAAAACTTGGATCGAAATGACATCGTGTAACCAAAGCTAATGTGGCAGCAAATTCAAACATTGACTGAATCAATCGAAATCGAAACGTTTGTTGGTCGGGTAGTCTGCAACAATTTACATCCGGGAATCTGGTGCAGGTGAACGGCCGAAGGGGCAAAAGCCCCGTCGTGGCGTTGACGGCAGGAAGGGCAGAGGACGGTATGGCGGCAGCTTGAAGTGAACGCACAGTATCGGCATGGGCGTAGGCCTGGAGCGTGTTCCTTTCCGAAAGCCGAAGGGATGCCGCAGTCGTGTGTACAGCCGGCCGGACCGGAGCTGAGCGTCAGAGAAGGCTGTCGTTCTCAGCTTGGATACCGACTTCGGCAGTTGCCAACTTGTAGACAGAGACGGGAGATCGGACGAAAGGCGGGAAACAGAGTGACGTGGAGGCATTAGCGACACATTCGCTGGAGGAAAATGAATGACAAGAGCGTTCCCGCTCTCGCTTTTATAAGGAGGGCTGCGCAGGAGCAGTAGGGCATGCAAGCAGGCGGTTGCACAACTATGAAATCTCCAGGGAAACATCACATTAGGGACAATGTAATGCTAAATTAACAGGTTAAGATGTTTTGGCAAATCAGAATGAAAATTTGCGATCACAAAATTTGCATTTTCCCACAAAATTCGCAATTTTTATCCAAATAAATAAATTGTGACTTTACTTTTCATTAAAATTTTATTAACTTTGCAGTAAAATAAGACCTTCTGTTCGTTAGTGGCAGCTGTTTTGAAGTGGAAAGTGGAATTTAAATTTTTAAACTTCATTTATACTGTATACCACTTACAAGGCCTATTTTAGGCTATTTTCTGTTAACAATTTTGTGAAGTTTTTTTTTTGTTTTTGCGAAATTCAGCAAATCTAGCAACATGTTGTATGACAAAATTACCTGTTTCCACCACACATTAAAAAAATGTTCGCAACAAATGTTACCGCAAAATTTTGCTTAAAAATATCGCAGAAAGTAATAGTCCCTACGTCATAGTAATAGTCCCTAATAGTCCCTATGTCACTTTGTTCAACTCATAGTTTGGTCACTTTGTTCAACTATAGTTGCGCAAAAAACGGTATGTTAAACGCCGCAGACGGCGATAATATTCAGACAGATTAAAAAACAGGAAAGACTTATCACCTCCAAGAATGTTGCCACAACAGTACACTTCAACTTTCGAGGAAGAAATCACTGTTCCTCTTCTTCATAAGTACACACCACACGTTCATTCGATGTACGCTCACTCCATGTTGCACTAATTTAAAGTGCAACACGGAGTGAGTGTACATCGAACGAACGTTCTCTGCTGTGGTGTGTACTTCTGAAGAGGAGGAACAGTGATTTCTTCCTCGAAAATTTAAGTGAACTGTTGTGGCAACATTCTTGGAGGTGATAAAAGTGTTTCCCGTAAACTATAGCTGCTTCAAATTTTTTACAATGGTGTAAAATGTCAACCAACACTCTCCAATGTTGGTCGCCACTCGCTATTTGGCAAATGAAAATCATCAGTTGGCGATTTGAATTTAGCCCTATTAACAAAAAAAGGTGCCTAGAATTAAGCTCAAATAAAGATATTTCCGGAACCATGGAGCTGATAGTACAGTATATAAGTTTGTGCTGGAACCGTGTAAGCCAGAAAGGAATGATGTGTTGTGTTGTGCGCAGATTTAAACGGGCTATACAACAGCCTTTTCTGCAATAGTACTGGGGTAAAAGGAAATTTTACAACTCAGTAAATGCATAAATTAGAAAAACCACGTATTGTGCAAGATACTGTTTGGTATATGGCGAGCAGAAATTGTGAAATGGCAAATACTTTTTGAGGTCTACTAGCAAAGTGGCGACTGCTACTGGATTGACATTCGAGAGGGTTGATATCAACACGGGTATGTATTGCAATACCTAATCAACTTGGAAGGTTAAGGATTAACATAAACATTGAAATAAACTACCAGACACGTATGTAGAAACTTGTTCATAATCGTCTAATCCTTATTACCGGGACAGTCGAAGGATTAGAGGGACGGTAAATGGAGAAAATTACACATTAAAATACATAATCAGTTGTGTGAAGCAGAACATTTTGGGTTGGTTAATAGGAGGCATTGGGTTGGGATGGCATGGACATTTTCCACACGTGACATGATAATGCACACAAAGGTAATAAACTTACGTGTATTTCAAATTTCCACCCACTGACGGCTTCATCCGTTAAAATCTTTGTAAAAGATATCGTCAACCCATCACGGAAGAATCTTTGACACGCTTCACTACGTGTATCAGTGCCTAACAAAAAAAGTATTAGGAAGTTTAAAATTTTTTTAATCATTCTTTCTTTTCTTGGGATAAACAGGTAAATAATTATTTTTAGCTTACTTTTTTTGCACAAGTCTATTGAAGCCTCAAGGAGCACCTCAAGTTCCCCCTTGGGTAAGACAGGAACCACCCAACGAGGACGGTTGATCATTTCGTCGAGTTTTGCCAGTTCCGCATGAGGAAAGTCTGGCTCTTGATTCTCCGCTAACTCGCCCTCCACTTCAGCTTCACCATGGCAGTCTTCCAATGGTGACTGCGTTGAACTTGTCGTCTGAGGCTGCTGCAGCGCCACCTGCGTAGGCTGAAAACAAATCAACTTATAACTACACAACAAAAATCCTAGTTTTAAGGATGAGTCAAATATACACTTGGCCAACACTCATCCACCACCTGTTGAGATTAAGCACTAGAAATATTATAGAACAAAATGTTGTACACTGGAAGAACCACTTAAAAGGGTGCTTTGGTTGCCCCTCAATGTGCGGCTAATCGCTAGTTCGGGGCAAAATCACTCAGTCAAGTTACTATGACACCATGGAGGCCAAAAGACTATCGGAGACTATCGGCTCTGTTGGGCAATGGTCACTCTCTCTATTAATACTTTGATGCACACATCACGCCTAACAAGCACTAGGGCGAGCACGTGAAATTTGTGCAACAGCAAGAGCACTGTAGCTTAACACAAGGATCGTATAGCTCAGCATGCAATTATTTTTTTCCATTGGATTCGGATCACAAGGCAAAATGACCAGCCTCATGGTCGAAGCTTGTAGAGTACTTCGACCCATTTAAACCGTACTGTCATGGATGAATTTCAAGGAAAAAGAAGAACCTCAAGGAAAGGGATGTGAGTAAGGTCAATAAGTGAAGAAGTAGCTGCACTAACTCCTTAATTTTTCAGGTTAACATGTCCAAACACCCCCCCCCCCCCAAAAAAGAAACATGTCATAGCATGTTGTATATCGCAGCAAGAAAGCACTGTATACAGAAAATATCGACCTTGCTGCTATCCTGCAGAACCTGCATTAAGAAAACCATTATAGCTCCAGAACTACAAAACACTTTCTCACAAACGTGGAATCTGCAAATTTTTAACTTCTCCCAAACGTCTTCTTCAGGCTTTTGCTTGAGGTTAATTAGGTTTTACGACTCTCATCTGGCTGTTTACTAGCATTTCAAACTTGCGAACACTGTGACCTCCTGCATTGGTCAGGTTGTTTCCACTCGCTCGTGAGGCTATTGTAGAGGCCTGCTATCACAAGGAACTGGATCCCAGGGTCAGCGGCGGCTCGGATGTTTATCATGTTAAAATTCTTTTACATTTGCTTGGATAGCGAACGACTCCCCTAAGATGCTTATCACTGGCAGAGTTGGAAACGGTCAAGGTTTGTGTATTTTCAAAAGGTCAACATGATGCCGTGTGCTCATGTAGTTCACTAAGATGCCATTGTCATCCTTCTTAGACCTCACATCTGCCATGTATTGCCTTATTTTAGTGTCTTTTGTGACGTACACGGCGTCACAATCATCACATGGCACACAAGAACACACCTTCATAAGCATACTTAATCCTGAGCAGCTCATCCTCCTCCTTCGAACGCACGGGTTCCAATGGTTTCAGATTCTGCCTACCGAAGGGCTTCGCACAATCGTGCTTTATAAGGGGATCATCTTGTTGAAAAAATGCCTCAAACCCGTTTTTTAAAAATCCTTTTGAATCTTTTCACTAACACCTTCAATATAAGTAAGACTCGCTCGCTTCCATGCACTACTTCACCATCTTCTCCTAAAGTCAACACTGAAGTTACATTCGCTCAACACTGGCTTTCCATCCCAAGGGCCTTCATCTTCAACCTATTTACCAATCCAGAGGGTACGGAGGTTGATGAATCTTCTCCTTGCCACCTCAACATGGTGTCTTGCACTCTCTACCGTCATGGAGTTTCTCAGGAGTTTGCGAAACTCATTTTAGCCAATCATCTCAAGGACTTTCATAAGGTGCCCTGACCCATAACGAATTCCCCTCTTTGCTATTGTGGCCTTACGATAAGGTGAAAGAGAAACTGCTCCCCTTTCTGTACGCGTCAACTCGAGGTCAAGGAAAGGACCAGTCACTTTCGCTTTCACTCGTGAACTTCAGGTCCAGTCTCCACTCATTCAAAGCAACCAGAACCCCATCAACTTCACTTCTTTTCGAAACTGCTAGGATATCAACAAAGTGCTGCCAGAGTGTCAGGTCAGAAAACTGGTCCAGAATCATGCTATCTAAATGCTGTACACCATTTCAGCTGTAATGGAGGAGCAAGAAAACCCCAAGGGGGCCCCTTTCAACAGCGTGAATGTTTTTCTGCAAAACTCAATGTATATGGATGGATGCAAGGAAACATTTAAAAGGGCCTATTTCTCTCAAACACATCACCCAAAATTCCACACTTCGTCGCGAGTTGCAACATTTCTAAGCTAAGCTTATGCGACAGGCTAGGAAAATACTTCTGCACATCAAAGAACACCATAATCTCATCACCGCCAATCTCAACCTCTCCAAGCTTCTCTAACAGATCACTGGTACGCCGAAGTCGACAGGGGCTCAAAACATACTTCTGCAGAAGCGTGGCAACCTTCCAGTCAAATTTTTGTGCTGGCCCACCCTTGGCCGACGTAATCAAATGCGAGGGATGTCAGTCTTTGTGCAGTAGGAAGCTTCTGAGCTCCTTTAGGTTTAACTCCTTAAACTCAGCCTCCGTGAGAAACCCCTCTCTCTTCAATTCATCAAGGCTAAACTCCAGGTCCAGCTGTGGGCAGTTGCAAACTTCCTTTCATGCTAACATACATACCAGATGAAGGCATGTCTTCTAAAACTCGCCTTTCAAGTTCAATCGAGTTCAACACCACGGAAACATTGCTTTTATCAGCTCTGCATACTGATATAGAAAGATCCTTACCCAGCTGTTGCATAACAAGACGTAATATTAGCCTGCTTCCTAGGGTGCTGCTCAAGCACTGCCCTTCGAAACTGATGTCTAACCTCGGTACTCCAGGAGTACCCATCCAAAAGTGAGTGAACATCCGTCACTAAATTTGCCATTCCGTAGTCCCTCTTTTTAGCACTGGGTTATACTGGAATGAACTTAAAAATTCACCTCCAACACACTTTCTTCCACTGATGAGAGCTGCATTTAACGCCCCTGTAGGTCATCCCAGTCCCTCGTCTCATGGCATATGTGAGGTCTGAGGAGGAAAACGGTATCGCAGGTACACAGTATGAGCACACGGCATAATATTGATTGGGAAAATACAGAAACTCTGATCTTTCCAACCCTGCCAGTAATAAGCATCTTAGGGGACTAGAGTCATTAGCTATCCAAGTACATATATAAGAGAATTTCAACAGGATAAACATCCAAGCCCCCTCTGCCCCCAGGATCTAGTTCATTGTGTGAATTTCAATACAGGACGTCACAGTGTACGTGAGTTTGACAGGCTAGCAGACAGCCGGATGTGAACCATAGAACCATTAACCTCAAACAAATTCCTGAAGACAGTTGGAGAAGTTAAAACACCTACCTTCAGGAATAATGTCGTAAATTTGTGGATTCATGCTTTTTCCGTGTTTGTAAGATTAAGCTTCTTGCTGTTATGAAAACTTTTTCGTATTTCTGACTAACAGTATCATGTGTTTTACCAGTGTTTGAAAGTTTCTGCCGTGATTAACTGACAGGTACAAAACAGGAAAAACTAATCCGAAAGTGCATCAGACCAAAAAATCTCCGGATTCCTTGTTACTCTTTAATGCTATTCCGGGTGGGCCGAGCGAGGTTTATCATGAATTTGCTGTAATTCCATATGCCCTTGCTTATTCCTTATCTAAACAGACCAATATGTAAAAAAAAAAATTCACTTCAGGAGTTAACTATTTTTCTGACTTACCTGGGGTGAAATATTAGCAGGAGGGTTCTGCCCAGGACTGTTGTCCTGAGGCGAGTCTCCACCACCATTAGGTGCCCCACGCATGGCTATGGTCATGGCTGATGTGCCGATGGGACAAATTTTGCCAAATGAACCACTGTATCGCACAATGATGTGGAACTAACGGCTTACAAAGGGGGACGTCCAGATTCCACATCAAGGGAAGTGAAGGGTATGACGCCCTGTAACAAATATTACAATGTTTAGTGATAAAAAATTATTAAGTTTTGTATTTTAGATGAACTACACAACACGTTAGGGTAAGGATGGGTCGGTAACCAAAACAGATTCATTTTTCAAGTACATATACCAGTATATTTTATTACAGTTTTCAAGTATATTTTATTATGCATTTTTTAATGAGGTTCTAGTCGAATTTAAAACTTTAAAACACAATCATCCGTACATTTCCCCGTGTTTGCAGTGATCATCAAATGTTGAATTAGGCCTACAGTTATGAAGTGGCAGGGATCGAAATATTCGGATGCACAGGGGCAAATTGCACTACAAAATCGCACTTTGCACTCCAGAAGCAACTCATGGAGTGCAAAATTGCACACCAAAGTTGAATTTTTCATAACCTTTGAATCACACAAGCTAGAGACTAGCGGTTTGCGGCATTTTAAACAGCTTGGAATTAGATTTCCTGTTACATCATTCCTTCCACATAAGTTAAACTCCATTTTTTACTACACTTGATTAAACTAGTAGGTGTATACGTTTTTCAGTTGAATAGCGAAGTGAGTTTTAATCGAAAACAGCGGCAACCGGTAGTCACAGTGGTATTTAAAAAGCACCTTAAAAACCACAACAAAAACACATTTACCACCCCCGAAGAACACAAAAAAAGGTCCTACACTTGAATTTTCGGTGAGTCTCCTTTCACCTTCATCAGAAGTTGTGCACGAAAATAAATTAAAAGTCACATCACAGCACCGATTTTCTTCCTGACGTTTAAACTCCCGCTAGTCTGCCGAACCACTGATCTGTATGTCGCGTGGAATCTGGATTTTCCACTGCTTATCCAGATTGGCTTCAAGCTCTGGCCAAACGAGCTGGTTGATGTTGGTGTAGCTTGGACTTACAAGATTCATCAGTGGCTTGTAGTTTCCTGACGAAAGATGAAGCTTTCACCACCTGTTAACGCGCCATTACCATCTATCTTTGCTCAAGTAGAAATCTCACAAAGCAGGATTCCCCCTGCACCGTATTACTTCTGCAAAAGGAGCCCCCATTAAACCTGTCGACTGGTTTCTTACAAAAAGGCTATCCAAGTACATCTGGGGAAAACAGTCACTTCACAACACGGAAGAACTTCTTGACGTAATGGACAATCTCAGCCTGACGGGAGACCACCGTCTTGTGTCATTTGATGTGATAGGCCTCTTCCCTAGCCTTCCCCACTTTCTTATTCTTGAGATGTTTGACAAGTCTGCAAGGAAACTAAAGGTCAACAAGAAAGAGAGATCTTGATCGGGAACTTCTCCGGACAGTCTTGTCTACCATCTATGTGACCTTTAAGACCGATACTTTTTGCCAAGACTCAGGAACACCGACGACGACGTGATGACCACACCACACAAGGACGATATTGTGTTGATCTTTCGTGCGATCAACGAGTGGCATCCTGCACTGAAGTTTACGGAGGAAGATGAGATTGATGGAAGCCTTCCTTTTCTTGATTTGTTACTCACAAGGGGAGAAACACGTATCCACTACGCCCCGTACCAAAAACCGACACACACTGGGAGAATGATACCCTATAAATCAGGACACCCAAGATTTCAACTGCGAGCTCTTGTGGCCAATGAGTTGTGCAGGAATGTTGCACACTCCTCCATAGCAACCACAGCTGAAAGATACCTTAATGAAGCAAAAACGAAGTTTTTGACGTTAGGCTACCCAGCAAGAATTTTTAATGTTAAACGGAGAGAGCTTGGAGAAGAGCAAGAGATCGTACAGAGAAAGAGAAAGAAAAACTTCCGATGTCGTCACCTACCTGTCGGTAAGAAGTGAGCGAATAAGGAGTGTCCTACGAAAACAAGGAGTGGACTGTTTCCTTCGTTTTCCACCAAACTTGAAGAAACTACTCCGACCCAAGAGGATACTGGAGACCCCACATTTGCCCGATCCACCCTCGCCGCCTCCCCAACCTCCCCCTCCTCCCCATGTTCACACCAGTCACCCGCCACCTACGCACAAGTACGGGACACTGAGCAAAGACAAGCACGAAGTAGGAACTCTCCCACCTCTTCCCCCCTCCCCCCGATATTCGCACCAACCCAGTCCCCAATATCCACCAGTTCACACAACGAGGAGTGGTCTACAAGGTCCCGTGTAAGACGTGCCAGGCCACCTACATCGGAGAAACCCGTAGACAGCTGTTGGTGAGACTGAACGAGCATGCAAATGCAGTTAACAACAACGATAGCAAAAACGGGATTGCTGTGCATTCGAGCAAAACAAAGCACGAAATTGTATGGAACGAAACAGAAGTGCTGCTCAAATCAAACATGCTAGAAGATTCGAAGCAAACCACAAGCCACTGATGAATCTTTTAAGTCCAAGCTACACCAACATCAACCAGCTCGTTCGGCCAGAGCTTGGAGCCAATCTGGATAAGCAGTGGAAAATCCAGATTCCACGCGACATGCAGATCAGTGGTTCGGCAGACTAGCGGGAATTTAAACGTCAGGAAGAAAATCGGTGCTGTGATGTGACTTAATTTATTTTCGTACACAACTTCTGATGAAGGTGAAAGGAGACTCACCGAAAATTCAAGTGTAGGACCTTTTTTTGTGTTCTTCGGGGGTGGTAAATGTGTTTTTGTTGTGGTTTTTAAGAAGAGTTTTAAGCGAAGTGCAGGAAAACAGTACATATTATTGAGATGCTGAATGTTAGAATTTTCAATGGCTATAAAATAGGAGACCACAGTGTTGGTTTACATTTTTATTTTGCACTCCAAAGACTTTTTTGCACCCCTGTAAAAGATTTGGGGTGCAAATTTCCACCTGGTTCAAAATTTGGAAATTCGACCCCTGAAGTGGTGTGGACGACGAATGCAGAGCGGAATGGCAGGTGGGGTGCTGTGTTATTTCCAAAACTGGAAGTCGTCATCTTTTCGCAGATATGCACGAAAACGAAAAAAACTGACGGTGCTAACATAATTAAATAAGTGAAGTAAAACTAAACCCTTTTTACAAAACAATTACAACAAATTGTTTTAATTGCAGGAGAAAACCGTTAGTTTAGGTCGAGTTAAAAATTTAGCTCTAGTATCAAAAATCAATTTTAAGTACCTATATTTACAGCATTTTTTATTCAGTGTAGAATTTTTTCCAAGTATTTTTCAGTATCTGTACGAACCCTGTTTTTCGTCCGGTTTTTAAAAAATGAAAGATTGTTTTGTTGCTGTCTTGACATTTTAAATAGTTATGATTTTCTACGTATAACTGACAGTCATGCTCTTTTAAAGTCATAAAATTCAGTGTTTATTTTAATAAATTTTGCTGCACTATGCTTTAAAGATGGAGATTAAGATTTGTGCTTAGTCTACAACGGCCAGTGTCACCGCGAATCTTACTGACCAGTTTTTTTTTGTTTGGGGGGGGGGGTTGAACAATGCAGAACTTAGAAAAAGAGATTAGATAATGCAATCCTTGAAATCCTTTCCATCAGCTCCTTGCTGAAGCTAATTTCAACCATGATAATTGTTTATGCCTACTTCATAACTTAATTGAAGGAACAGTATGTTAAACTTTCTCTGTTGGGAAAATAAGAACGTGTCCAACATTGGTTGTTTCTAGGCTTCAAGCAACAATGTTAGTGTTGCATGTGACACGTGGGCATATGTCTTGTGTTGCCGAGTGCAGTATGTTTGAGGACAGTATGACGTCAGGACGTAACTAAGTGTAGGTTTAACTAGGGACTAGCTTACGCTGTGTTATGTGGAGAGGGGACTAAAGCAAGACCCACGAAGTACAAGTGCTAAAGCAGCAAGGAACTGGCTGCTTTAGCACTTGTCTGACGTTCTGCCTTGATGACTTGCATGATGTTTCAAGACACAGCGTGACTGCCGTGTAAGTTGCCACCACGCTATCCTTCACGCAAAGCTATCTATTCACAATCTGCGCCTCTGCTGTATTTATGATCGAGGTTTCTTCATTACCCACATCATAAATACAACAGACGTGTGGACAGAGAGCTAAGCGTGAAGGATATTGTCGTGACAACTTACATGGTGGTCACGCTGTGTCTTGGAGCGTCAGGCAGTTGTCGTGCGATGATCCGTTCCTTGCTGCTTTAGCACTTATACTTTGTGGGTCTTGCTTTACTCCCCTCTCCACATAACACAGCCTAAGCTAAGTCCCTAGACAAACCTACACTTAGTAGCGTCTTGGCGCCATGCTGTCCTCAAACACACTGCACTCAACAACACGTGACAAGACACGTGTCCGTGTGTCACGTGCACCACTAGCACTGTTGCTTGACGCCTGGATGCGACCAGTGTTGGACACGTCCCTCTATTTTCCCAACATTCTCAGTTTGTCGAATAGGGAGACAGAACCTACTCGCCAGTAATGAAATGCTTCTCGCCCCCTGGCCAGTACTAATCTCCATCTTTGTATGCTTTTGAAGTGTTGACATTCGAGGCATTCACTTGCACGATAGCAGCCATAAACTGTAGGGAAGGAAGGAGAAGAGCGTGTTGTAAGAACCACTCCAAGAACGTCTGAAGACAGCCCGGGTTGGCCCACACACACTCAGACCCTGCCCGCCCCGACAAATAGAGGCCGTGACATGATCATTTCGTTTTGTACACCGTCAAGTCTAGGAATACCCACAACCTGTATTCATTACCATCTGCATCCTATTCCAACCCCTGGTCCAAAGTACGCAAAACAAGAACAACAACAAGGTTTTCTGGTCTTGACTGCTTTTAATCTTGGGTAAACATTCAATGGGTTGCTGCCCCACCGTGTTGCTAAAGATCTTGATAGAAAGTTGCCCTATGCCTCTCCCTCTGGTGGTTCGTATGAACGTACATATTAAGTCACTCATCCTAAGGCCGACTTCTTTACCATTTTACGCTTTAAAGGGGTTTTCCACCAGAAATGATGGCTAAAGTAAAGATTCCCATTACCGCAAGAAGAAAATATTCGCCCCCATTTTTTGACATTATAATGCCATTTTATCACCGCATACTTTCCTAAATCGCCTATTTTCGCTCCAATTTTGGCATCTTCCCGTTTTTTGAAAACGCACGTTTGCTTTACACAATGTCACAGTTGGTTGCATCCTATCAAAACCCAAAACTGGTAAAAAGTTCCGAATGGTTCGACCCTTCAAAGGAGTGATATTAACAAACCAAAACATTCGGTATCGGTGAATAATCACCATAGGAGAATTAACATGGGGATGAGCGGACTAGCCAGAAACTAGAAGTGGCACAATAATCGATAATTCAGTAATATCGCGATAAAAAACCTGGTCGATTATCGTATCTCACTTTTCGAATTATCGTGCAAACCCCGATGCTTAAATTGTCATATCTCGGAAACCGTAACAGCTAGGAACAAACGGTTTGCGGCGTAGCTTGCAGAATTACAAGGGCTCTCCAACCAAGTGTGAAATACTGTCGCTAGTCATGTTAGTTGATTGGGGAGTTGGTTTAATGCAAACAATATTTAAGCATTAAGAAGCAGCACAACTGCTAAATTGATTCTACATGGTGAGGAAGTAATGGACAATGGCAAGCGCATTTTCATGTCTACTAACCAAAGCCAAGGTTATTTTTTAATTAGCCTAACAAAGTTAAAATGGTTATTCCAGCCTCAGAATTTGTTTTATCGAGATATTATCGATTATCGCGATAATTTTAAAAACTTGATTGGATAAAATTTTTTTGTATCGTGCCACCCCTACTAGAAACACATTTACATCGTTATTGAGGGTCAAATTTTACATTGACAGCCGCGTAGCTGGCATTCATACACAAGTTAATTTTTGTCAGGTGGGTCATTGGTCTCCATTTTACTACAATTTAAGCTTTTGTGCCACATTATTATTTTTCCTCAAGTACCTGAAATGTGCCCAATTATGCTTCAGGATATTAGACACTTATGCCATGCAGTCGCGGTACAATTGAATGGATGTGATGTGTGTTGCCTAACTTGGTACGACACACTAGCATGTCTAGATTTGTTTTTACAAAATATCGGGATACTAGTTATTGACTGGGTAGTTGAGTTACCAATAATGGATTGTATGTAATGTTAGTTTGTTGTAGCCTCCTGATAATATCTATGCCACCCACACCTCTCATATCCCTATTGTCATTGTCCCTGGGATTGTTCACAGCTATCAGTCTGCCAATAAAGTCCATTTTAGACTTTGAACCTCTTAACACTTTGTTGGCCTTTGTATTGTTGCTGGCTCCCTTACCAATGTAACAATGCCCAACCTTTGCATCCCTCTCTTGGTCCGGATGGGAACTATTCGTACTTTACTTTTTTTTCAGCCCTCAAGAACGTCGATTTTGTCGGAAGCTCAGAAAAGGAGTTTAACGCAGAACGGTTAACCAGTGTTGTGGATCCTGTTCAGCCTCCGTCAGAAAGGAAGGTCAGTGAAGCAACTTGGGAATTTAGACAGAAGGGAATCGACAGAGGGCTTTCCGAAGGTTACATCAATGGAACCTTCTCCAGTGAATGTAAAGCGTGTTTGTGGACTTTTGGATTGCTTTGTTTGCAATTTTGACGGCTTTGTTCTCTGTCTTCTGAAGGAGTTTGATGATGGTAGCCGCCAATGTTGATTTAAAGCGCAGGTGTATGGGTGGAGCTGACTCCTTTTGTTAACCGAAGGTCAGGAAATTTCTGGCAGGTTTCTTTGGTTGTCGATCAGAAGCTTGAGGAGTTGAGGAAACCAAACTGCTGACGGCTCCTTGTGTCTGTTCACAGGAACATACCCTGGGTTAATCGTTTTCAGAAGGACCTGAGGCAGTTGTCTGAACGGAGGGAAGAGGCAGCCAAAGAGGTTCGTCCAACATTTTGCCATAGCGTCAGAATATGACGGGTGCTTGAAGCAAGTGCACGCCAGGCGCAGAGGAGACGTAGCAGTGGGCACGACATCCGTCGTGTCAAGTGCGCCACACAACAGGATGACATCAATGGGCGAGCAAAACCCGTTAGCTGAGTGAAGGTCTTGTGCTAGTGTGGGACTTGTGCCGCATGGAAGAATGATTGCTGTATCAGACGGGGCACCCTGATGAGGGGATCTTTCGGGCAGACCACGGTGTGACGAAGGTGAGAGGCGGAAAACCACGAAAGTGCAGCTTGACCATGGTACTCGGGTAATTTTTTTTTATCGGTAAGGTCAACAATCAGCAGCAGGTAAACTGGTTGTGGTGGGGAGGGGCCCTTCACCTTCAAGGAGAAGAGTGATCCAGCTGCAAGAACCAGATGAGGAGTTACTGAAAAACGTATGTCATACCTGAGAAAATACGTTTAACTCTGTCAAGAGCCCCTCACAAACTGTAAACAGTCATTATGTAACTGACTGCTCCAGCACGGTGATAACTTGCCGAGCTGTAATGCTTGTCAGTGAACTGCAGACAGTCGATTTCGAACCACAACACATTGCTTCACAGCAGTAGTACTTGTTTTGGACTGTAAACTGTCAAAGAAAATTTTCTTCTTAAAACAGCAAATTCAAATTTGAGAATGGCAAGCATGTGTACGTATGACGTCATGGCTGATGCTGCAGAGCGGCCGGTTACCACGAAGGTGAGCCAGTCTCCAGAGAGGGTGTGCAACCGAATTCTTAACGATGATCCGGGTGGTTTGCAAACGCACAGACAGATCAAGCTGATCCAGGTTACGCGATGTGTTCGAAGAGCTGCGAACAGAGACACAATTGTTGGGCAACAGCAGACAAGCCCGGAAGAAGAATATTTTCAGTCGGTCTGCGACAAGCTTTTCTTCAACAAAAAACGGTCTGCGGAGAGGGAGAGGGAGGGGGTCTGTGGTCAGCTGGTAGTGGTGAATGTAGAATCTTACATTGTGCACAATTTTCAGTGAGGCCTATTTGGGGTTCAAGAACAAGCTTCTTGCAAGAATTTTTTTTTCAAGATCCTTGGATGGTTGTTTTTGCTAAACAACTTGACAACAACCTAACCTATCGTCTTGAAAATATCACCATTCAAATGCTTTCGAAAAAACGGTAAAATGTCAAAATCAGTCAATTTTTGGCGAAATTATCGCAAAAAGAAGATCATGAAACTCAGATAAATCGTACTGCAGCACAGCCAGCCGTACTGCGACGTAGCGTCGCCCGTCAGTCTGATTCTGCCACAGGGCAGGCAAGACTGGTCGAACACTTTCACACAAGTAAGTACTTTAGTAAGTTGATAGTTAAGTCACAAGCGCTTGGCTTTCGCCAAAGCTGACCTTCGCAGAACTTGGATGGGCTGATGGATGGTGAAGAAAAACAACCGTTGATTGACTTTAATCTGGGATTTGCACAGTGTCCGAAGAAATTTGATCCTAGAGGCAACAAGTGGTGGTCAATGGCAACCATGTTAGTCGTCCGATTTGTCTTCGCCAAGAAAGTGTGATAGTGAAACGGTTTCAGGTCCGGGCGCATCAGTTTTGTCCAAGCAGACCTTGCCGAACTTGGCTGGCTTACGTAGTGTTCAAACGCATCAACAGAGTAATTGGGATATGCACTGTTTTTCGAGGAATTATTTTCCCAAAAGACAACAAAAGTCAGGAAACAGCAGGCATGTTGATTAGTGAGTCACTTTCGCTTAGAAGAAAGTGTAAAAAAGTTAAATGATGGCAGGGCACAAACGCATCATTGCTGTTGCGTCAAAGCATGCGTGGAGAAGTAAGTGCCCAGACACACAAGAGTGGGCACCACAGACCTTCGTTATTTCGTTGGTTTATATTGTATTTTTGTGAGGAAGAAGTGCTTGATCGGCCGAACTGTCGTGCAGAACAACAAGCTGCAGCATCAGTGAAAAAAAAGGCAGTTTTTGGTTTGATGAAAAAAATGTCCTGTCTTAGTCGTGGTAGATATGTGCATGTGTGACAACACGCATGTTGTCTCACTAAAACTGCCGATGGTCAGGTTACATAGCCAGTCTTCAGAAACAGTGACTCCTAGGCCACGGCAGAGTCAGGCAGTTAAATGCTTCGAAAGACCAAGCCTGATCCGGGAAAAGTGCTGTCATTAAAAATAAAACAGCAACAATAGTAATGCTGTGTGCATGAACGATCGTGAGGATTCAAGAAACAATACTTCGAGCAAAGCTCATGAAATGAATTTGCGAAACATGGATGTCAATTCAGTACATTAAAAATGTGTTAACGCTCCGTTTGTGTACCAAGCCAAGAACATTGTAGGCAAAGATCGTATTCGCTCGTCTTTGCATTTGTTGTGTCCAGAAGTTCCAGAAGAGGACCCCTTGATAGTGCACGTGGTTCACGGTAGATGGAGCCCGCGTCAATGCCAGAGCATTTTCGTTAAGTTCGCTTCGAAGCATCGTTGCTGATTGCTGCAAGTCTAGAATTTGTGCTCAAACTGAACCATATCAAATGGATGATTTGAAATGATCATGAAATTCGGGCAAGATGCTTTCATTTCCTGTCATCGCCGTACCGAAAGTCTTCCGGGTTGAAGCGGTGTGCCTTGTTTGTAGCTGTTGAAGTAAATTTTAGTTTAAACTCTGGATAGAGTAACGGGTTATGTGTCTGGACCAAAAGACGCTTTCAGATTTTAAAAGGTGCGCTGTGGTGTCCGTTCATGGTAACGAAAGGAGGAGAATTCCGTCGTCAAGGCGAGTGTGTGCGGTTTTCCAGCCGAGGGTGACGGGGGAGCACAAGGATTACAGTCGTGCGTTGCTCTGTCGAATACCTTATCGACTCCGTCTTTCTATGAAGGATGGCTGGCCGCCGCTGCTGCTAACGAGACGAAAGATCCAAGTGAGCCTCGAAATGGGGAGAGACTGTTTTCTTTCTTGCTTTCGAAGATTACTATACATTACAGTATCAAATTGGAGTAAGCTTTTTCCACATTTTAAATATTAGCGAAGATCCAATTGAAGAAAGGGCTAGTCAGATGGCATTGACGGTTTGTCGCAAGGGACCGTAAAAGCGCTGGTTGTGTTGATGGCAGTTCCATCGAAACCAACGGGATGCGAAGCCAGTAGATCGGGTAAACAAACCCTTCCACCGAAAGAGGGAGTCGCCTCCGAAAGGACACCGACAATGAAGATCGCAAGGATTCGTCTCGAAGTGACCGCTCCTGCTCTTGTAGCGGAGTCAACCGAATGGCTGAACAGGCTCTAGTCGACTTTGGCCGTCGCCTTCCGCACGCCAACCCCCCACTGTCCATTATGCCTTCAGCGAAAGCTAATTATGCAAATCACTGGGTTGCCAGACAACCAGCGAGAACAGTCACAAGCACTCCCATTCGTCCACTCACCTGATTGGAAAGAAACATCGTTCTTCCTGTGTTCCTGCTGAACCAACCTTTCACCAACCACTCCCTCCAGCAGTCACGGAAACTCGACCAGATCCTGCCGACCATGACGGAAATGACCTGGATTCAGCTTCCGCACTTAATCTACAACTACAAAGAACGGGATTCCAGCCCGACTGACGCATTCGCTTTCCAGACAACCCGGCCACTGATGACGCAACCACAATTCTTCTCACCAATCATCAACCGTGGATATCAACTGGATTTGGTTTCCCCCTTCGGGACAAAACGTCAAATAGTGTTCTCACCTAGGCCAATCAACCACCTTGCTAACCTGCTTATTCCGCAACAGTGAGTGCCTTCGGCGAGGGAGCAACAGCGACAAAGAATTTTGACACCTACCCTTAATCTGAATTCTTAACCGCCAAAGTTAAAATGGATTTTGGGACTGCTCTATTCCTTCCAAGAAAAGTAGAAATCCCCACCTATGTCCTTCTAGACAACGACAAATGCCTCCGCCTAGGCCCCCAGAAGCAGAACGGTCTGCAACGCCAACTGTCAGGAATAGAAATGCCTGCAGCTAATCATTCGATCATATGATTACCCACATTTTTACTGGATTTTATTGAATAACGTTTCAGTGCTTTATCCTATTGATCTGGCAACTCCACCAATGCAAAGGTCCTGTCGAGATGATTAAAATGGTGTATTGGAATGTCAAAATCGGTCAAAAATTGAGAAAACAGCAGAAATTTGTCCATGGCGGCCTTCCACTGCCCGCGAGGTATCGTCGCGCAGATTCTGCTACAGGGCCTAGGCCTACGGGCTGCATCCAGGCAGACGTTTTAAACACGGTCGTCAAAGCGCTTTGTGAGAAGCTTTCGTCCTCTCCATCCCAAGAGACAATCAAGGAACTATCCGTCTTAATTTCGCAGCTTTTCCAAAAGACATGCTTCGCCACATACCTTACCACTCAAGCCCTTTTCAATAACACCCTCCTCATGCGGGACATAGTCCTCAACACTAAGTCGAACCTCAACGACTCTGCCAAGTTTAAGCTCTGCAACCAACCTCTCCACGAAAGCGACACGTTGTTCCGTGGCTTGATCCCTAGTCTAGCCCCTCACCTCAACAAGGCCAACAGAAGAGCTACCCTAAACCCTACAGCAAGCTTTTCCCGAATCAAAGGAGCAACGACAACTGGTCATAACCCAAGCCGCAGCCTCCCGGGAACGACATTCATTGCACGTATTCAAGCCAGTCTTTTCGTTCCAACCAGTCCATTCACTTCACTCACTCTTCTCGCCCTTTCGCGACAAACAAGATGAACGGTCACAACGTCAGAGGAACTACTGTAGATAGGAGAAGCCGATAATAGTGCCCTCCCCTGGCAGGAAGAGCAACCACAGACGGAATCAATGACGCCATTCGACCCCAGATCCCGTTGGAAGCTCGCCTATGTCATTTCCTCCCAGCCTGGGAAAAGCTTACGTCCAATCCGGAAATTCTCTCCATAATTCAAGATGGCTTTCGCCCAAAAATTCGTCACGAAACCTCCTCTCGCCCTTTCGCCTCCTTGGTAGCATTCGTCTCAACCAACTCCGAAGCTTTCGTCAGAAATTCAGGACGTTCTACTCAAAAATGCAATTCAAGAGTGCCCTCAACCTGTCGGCACGGGTTTTTTACAGCCACATTTTTCTACGCCCCAAAAAATAAGGAGGAGAACAGATGATCTTCAATCTCAAACCACTCAATCAGTACCATGGAAAACCACCATTTCAAAATGGAGACCTTAGAGTTGATCCGCCACTTACTAAAGCCCAAAGACTGGATTATCTCGATAGACTTACAGGATGCTTATCTTCATGTCCCCATCCACGCATCCGTTCAGAACCTTTTCGCTTCACGTATCGCAACCAAGTTTACCAATTTTGCTGCATTCCATTCGGACTAAATGCAGCACCCAGGATATTCACCCCCATTCTGAAACCGGCCCTAGCTCACCTCCATCAGCACCAGATGGAAGCAAGCGCCTATCTCGACGACTGGCTCTTAAACGACCAAGACCCACCCAAACTCTGAACAAGAGAGACTACACCATCAACCTTCTCAATCAACTGGGCAATTCACAACACTTCATCTTCTTGGGAGTCTCATTCAATCTAAAATCTGCAACCGTGATGCCCTCACCAGATAGAATAGAAGACCTAATACATCACACACGCCAGTTTTGGCAACAACCTCACTACTCCCTCAAGGAACTCGACTCCCTCATCGCCAAGATGGACTCCATGGCAAATCTAGTCCCCTACGGCAGGTGGATGACCAGGCCCTCCACCACTACTGTATCGACATGTGGAAAAATGAACCGCCCCTGCCAAACCATCAAACACCAACTCATCCAGACTTTCCGTTGGAAACTCTATGATGGTCGAACATCCACACACTAAGACAGTGCCATTTCACGAACCGCAACTCGACATCCTACTACCATCTGATGCCTTATTGGATGGGTGGGGAACCCAGATTGGTCACCCACTTGGACCGTGCAATCAAGACTACCATCATATCAACATCCTGGAACTCAGGCAGTTCTCAATGCTCTCCTTCATTTTCAAGTACTAATCAAAGGAAAGGTCGTACAAGTTCAAGCGGACAACAACAGCAGTTGCTTACATCAGGAAGGAAGGAGAAACAAGATCCCGCCAACTCCACAAGATAGCCTCGTCAATCTTCCAGCTCGGCATTCAACACAAACAACGATCTTGCAGCTCCACACCACATCCCAGGCAAAGGAATGTGATTGCAGACTCTCTCTCTCCGAAGAGATCTGAGCCATCAGGAGAATTGGCATTAAAGCAATCCATCTGCGAATACCTCTTTAATATATGTGGCATCCCAATGATAAACCTCTTCACCGAGAAGCACAATTCCAGACTTCCACACTTCATCAGTCCAGTTCCGGACGAAAAGAAAACTGCAGCAGACACCACAACCTTTCCGTGGGAAAACCTCTATTCCTACCTCTTCCCCCCATTCAAGCTGCTTCCACAAGTCTTAGAAAAGATCTCGCAGTCAGAAGGCCTCTTTTTACTGATAGCACCGAACTGGCCATCAGCAGTATGGTTCATCTTCTAAAGCTCATAATAACACACCAAGAAGTCTTCCTCAAATGCAGGATCTACTGTCTCAACAAAAAGGAACCAAATTCCAGCCAATCTCAACACTCTACACCTTCATGGGTGGCAACTATCGTCACACTCCTCAAAAAAGGCAAGCATTCATGAAAAGCAAGCAACCCGAATCGCAAGTCAAGCTGTCAGAACGTCAATGAACAGAATCTACTACAGCCGCTGGTCACAATGGTTTCATTGATGCAACAGAGGGAAAGTCAACCCAATCAATCCCCCTATTGCTGACCTGCTGAAATTTTTGAACACTCCTTTCAACGAAGGACTAAGGAGGCTCCACACTTCTAGTCTACCATTCAGCCCTCAACACAGTTTTAAAAGCTGCAGGAAGCACGAAACTCCTCGACGATTACCGGATTTCGTCACTCCAGTCTTTTGAAATGGAACGACCAGCCACAAGGCGCACCTTTCCAGACTGGGACCTAGACCATCGTCTTATGGGCACTTTTAAAAGAACCATATGAACCATTACTCAACAGCCCCATGAACGTCCTCACCAGGAAAACTGTCTTCTTGGTAACCCTTGCAGCAAGTCGTCGATGCAGCGAAATTCAAGCATTATCAGCTAACCCAGCTTACTGTGTATTCGCCCCAGATTTCACCTGTGTAACCCTAACTCTAAGAGCGGACTTTCGAGCAAAAACACAACGTCCCTGTTAACCATCAAAACCGATTACCATTCCTGCACTTACACACATCGTAGGACAGGAACCCGAAAGACACCTCTGCCCCATATGAGCACTTCGTTACTACGTATCAAGAACCAACAACGAAGAACTACGCAAAGGAAGAAATCAACTTTTTCTACCCTTCGCAAGGAACTTTGGTGAAACTTCTACAGCCAGAATAGCTCAATGGATCAGAGAAATAATCGTAAGCTCATATGAAGACTCCGACATCAACTGCACGGATAACAGCAACATCAGGGTGAAGCAGCTCCGTCTTCACATTACATTATTTCAGAGAGATGACGAAGCAAGCCAATCGACTACATCGTCTGGCCCCATTGTTGCAGCCAGATGTGTGCTCCATCCCCCTTAAGCCCTAAGAAACCGAAGCAAGTCAAAACCACGAAGAGAAGCAGACCATCATCTCTAAACAAACGGCCCTTTTCAGGGCCACCACATTATGAAAGAGATTCAAAACACCTGTTTTCTATTTTCTGAATAAAGTGCCAAGTTTGTAAAACTTTTAGGGGGATGCCAGTTCGTAACCCTAGGGCGTCCGTCAAGGAGGTGCGCCATCAACCTTGACGAGGTCTGGGGTCTGTTAATGCAAAATTTAACAGGTTATTATGTTTTCCTACCGTCAACAAGAAACTTAATTTTGCCGGCCTTTCTATCAGGCCGGCTAAAAATTGTTTCTTTTGCGTAAGGAAAACATACATAACCAAACCTGCCCTACCTCCCCTCTTGACTCACCGCCTGACATATTGAGAGGAGCAAATGATGATCCAATGAATGCGAGAAAGCGCTTTTATAGAGGGATATGCACAACACATACGTAGTCGGGTTACAACGCCGACGGCTAAATGGCCACCGAAATACCTTTAGGGAAACGCAACGTTCAAGGAACTAATCCAAAAATTAGGAGGTTGTATGTTTCCTTAGGCAAAAGAAACAGTTTTCAGCCGGGCTGGCAGGAGGACAGGCAAAATGTGGTTTTCGCAATTTCTTTGCAAAAATTTACCGTTTTTAATTTTCCAATACACCATTCATACCTTATTGTTTTTTCCAGAGCATTCCAACGGTGCTCAAGTTACTTAGCAAAAATCAAAATCAGGTTTGAAGAATGAAGTTAGTGCAAAAACAAAATGTCTACTGGTAGCTAACCATTTTTTTTTTAAATTTAATTTGAGTCACTAAATTTTACTCAATATAAAGAAAGTACTAGTTGATGGATTATTTTTGGACCACCAGACTTAGGCTACCTAACACAGTTATCAAAATGTGTCGTAATGAAGTGATAAGTGTCTCATTTGTTCTCTGTACTTGCTTTACATTAATCGCTACCTTCCTAGTTCTTGCAAGGAAGTTGACTCATTTTATCTACCAGTACGGAGGAAGACTGTTCCTGGTTTAAACAGAAACCTAAGCCTGATTATAATCACTAACCACTCTTTCACGAAGTTTTATTTTGTTGAAAAGATAGTTTATATCACCTAAAAGTTCTGCCATATTTACACTGCATCAGTGTAGTGTAGATGCATTTTGGGGAATAATTGAGCCCCCGCCCCTCCCTCAACCCTCTCGAATGTCAAATCTAGTAGCCGTCACCAACTGCCCAGTAGACATTAGAAAGCCCTACCCATTTCACAATTTCTACTCACCACTAGGGATGGGCGATAATTGCAGTACCTTGATGCGCAATATTTGCGATATTCCTCAATATGTAGACCAAGCTGTTTTCAGTTTATCACTCTGTCATAACAGCACTACTCATACAGTGAGCCTACTAACTATATACCTTTGGGCCTAGTACTACTATGACTACGCCTAGTTAGTGTAGCGGTAATGCAAAATTATGAATAAAAAAACAAATTCTTATTCATTCAAAATAATCAAGCACTTTCAAAGATTTTAAGTATTTAAAATACCATGTTATAATTATAATTATATCATAATTATAATCTGCACTCGCAGATATGCCACACCCATAGAAAAATGCATGCATTCCAATTTCTGCACAATTCACGGCATGTTGAGATGTGAAAATGTTGATATAAAACTAATCAACAGACAAGCACTTTATATGTTGTAACATTAGTCCTGTTAAAATAGAAGTGACCAGCCATTTTTCTTATCCATTTGGAGGCCATTTATTAGAAATAACTTCAGAACGTTCACGGCTAGAGACTTGCAGTTTGCACCAATGGAAAGTTGGCGAAAAAATGGCTAAAATGATGTATTTGAACGTTAAAATCGGTTAATATTACCAAAATTATTGACATCACGCTCCGATGTGAACCAGACAATTAATGACCTTGAAGCTGCGAAAATCCACAAAACACGAAAAGCATTGCGATGGAAGTGTCATCGCGAGTATTGTATATCGCGATATCGAAATATTGTAATATCGCTACGGCTGGTACTTTCCTGTTTTTTAGTTATCTGTTTAACCGGTTTTTTTTCCGGTCGGTTACACGAAAACCGTTTTTCCATTTTCAGCAAAAAATACAGCCAAAAAAATTTCACCCCTGTGTAATACATTACTAAAAAACAAAGCTGAAAAAAAATATGATTTAGGCCTTGGTAAGACAAGCACAATTATTTACTACATGTTGCATTTTGAGATTTAAACTAGAAGAAAGTTGACGTTGATAAATTTAAGTACTTACTTTATCAACAATTTTGACTTTATGTAGCTTTAAAATTTCTACAAGATGGCTTAGGCCTATTTACGACAACGTAAGCCAAAAACAAAACAACAAAATTTAACAACGTTTTTGTTAATGTTCCATTCATTTCAAATTATGAGCCAGAAAAATTAGCATGTTTGCGTTTTCGGGTAGCAACGCATTTCGTATGACGGCGCTAGACCACTTCTCCATGACGCGGGGAGGGCAGATGCTGGCCAGCTTGTCTTTAACTGCCTCGTGTACGCGCTGGCGATCAGCAGTTTGTTTCGAAGAAAGTATGCAGCTTCGATGGGACAACAAGCCCATGCGGATTTGTAAATAAGCTGCCCCCTACCCGGGCCTCGAGAATCTTACAAGCAGCCCAGTAACCGAACAAGAATTTCCCCAAAATTTGAAGAACTGTAACTACATTTAAAAACAAAATAGTGTCTTGTAAGGTTTCCACAACCGTGGCATACAGCCATGGCTTTCTAAAGAGGGCGAACCCATAACGATATCTTGGAGTGGGCCGCAGGGTGATTTTTCTGTTTTGATGCAGTTTTATATTAATTTAATAAGTTTTTCCATCAATTTTGGCAATGTTTCCAAGTTTATTTACTTTGGAGGGGCCCCGCAACCCCCTCGATCCGTCTCTTGGGTCCACTCTTGCCTTCGATGCAGTCATGCTGACGCATAGGCTATAGGATCGGTAACCGGATGCTATTAGGCCCAATGCAGGCCATCTTTGTACTTTGTAGCACTACCGAAAGATGGCGTTGTCATCGACTCACGGAAAGTACAACAAGTGCTATTACGCAGCCTTTTGATTAAATCTGAGGCGGTTTTAGTAGAGTTTCGAACATTAATTTGGTGGAGTAATACGTACGTAGTAAAGGTATAGAGCAGTGACATTTGCCGCCATATTGGCACCAGTATGGGTTTTGGAGGGCATAACTACAAGGTGCACTACAGAAAAATGGAGGGAAACACAACGGAAGAGCGAATTTCTTAGGCTTAAAATAACGTTGTTTTCTCCAACAACAAAATTCGCGCGTTTTAGGTCTAAAAGAAATCACTCTTCACAACAACGGCTTCAGTATGACGCCCTTCTGTTTCTCTCTGCAGTGCCCCTTGCAGCTAACCCATTAAGGCTCCAGCATAGAGTTACATACAATAATATTACGTCGTGTCACTGCTCTATACACATCCTTCATTTACTAACTAGTTTTCCCCAATTCTTAAATTTCCCCACTGTAACCTGGTTACTTGGTTACGTAAGAGTCACGAACCCTGCCCCTACCCACCCCGGTTTTATACTTTCACTGATTTTGAGTGTTTGGATTAGTAGGCCTAAATGATGACATTTGGCTATTTTTGGCTCGTTCACCGCGGGTTTGAATCCGTGTAATCGAACGTGGAACGGTATCCGGTTAACAGTGTAACCAAGCCCAGCCCTAAATATCGCTCATCCCAATTATGTCTTGCATGATGTATGGTTTCTCTAATTTATGCATTAACAAAATTGTGCAATTTCCTTAAACTCAGTGAAAACAAAGCTCGTCATATTACTGTGAAAGTTCATCAAATTAGAGTCACAATTCCGAGAATTATGGAGAATATTACCGCTAAACTTCACAACAGAACACTTTCAATGTCTTGCGAATTTTCAATGGCAAACTGCCATCTTCCTCAGGCACTTTTGACAAAGTATCGGCCTCCTTACACCTACATCGTCTGCTAAGAATTCCTAACCGCCATCATCGTCTGCTACGAATTCGTAACTTCCGCTCCTCGCAGCCTCCTGTATTTCGTGGGCAGCGCGTTTACTAGCTCGTCAAGCTTCCACTGTCGGCCAAGCTGTTGTTTTAGGTCCCTTCCAATGATGTTTTTAACTCGGGGAAATGCAGGCCCTTGAATGTTCATCAATGACGCACCTCCAATTTCATGCAATCGTATGGCTATCGATTCTAAGCATAGCAGATGCCTGTCATTCTTAGAATTAGAAGTCACCAGCGTCTCAGCTTTCTCCCATCCAATACTACGCTTAGACTCCATGCAGTGAGCTGCGATGCCGTCGTCTTCCTTCCCGTTTCTTACATTGGCCATGTGTTGCCCCATTCTCGTCCTGACTCCTTTCCTTATATAGGAGAGACAAGGCACATCTCAGATTTAGGCTCTTCTACTTCGACATTACTGGCTTTTTGAACTGGCAGCCATTGTGGTAAATATTGTGTTTTTACCACAATGGTTGCCAAGTTCAAAAAGCCAGTAATATCAAAGTAGAAGAGCCTTCATCTTCGGTGTGCATAAATTGCAATGTATTTATTAGCCTATATCTTCGTTTTGAAAGTGTGAGAAAATGAGTTTCGAACTGTGTACGAGCGTTTCTAAGTATATCCAGTAACGATTTTTTTACGGTTAATTTGTACGTAACTTGTGTACATGGTATTTCTGATGGATATGAGCCTATTACCACTCACAGAGGGAGTCACCAGGGCTCGAATTGTCTTTAAAAAATTGCATAGCAGAAATGCGATACAAAATGCAAATTTGCGTAGCAGTCACGAAAAAATGATTAGCAACTTTTATAGAATAATTTATTTAGTAAAAAAAATACAAAAAGTTTACTTTATTTGAAACAATAGCCATTTTTGTTTCACTTTTACTTTCCTACACGCACAAATGCTTGGTCAAGATTATACCATCCGATGCATGTTAAGACTATTCTGACCCGTGTTTGAAATGAAAGCGTCACCAACTAAATACCGAAGGTGGTAGCAGGACCAATGATTTTCCAGAATCCATGTGCGACGCTTGGCCTGGCTATAAAGTAGGCGGGATTAGCATTTCCGTGTCAGCCAACACGATCATGACTACGCTGTTATGTTGTCTCGTTTAATACAGTTGCGTCGCTAAACTGCGATACATTATTCAATTTTGCATCGCTAAAGTTTAAATTTGTGGTGCAAATTGCGATGCGATACCGCTCATTTCGAGCCCAGAGTCACCATAGCAAAAAACCAGAAACCAGGCAGCTCACACACGAAAAGTGAAAGGCGGAGGGTTTTTCCAAATCTAGAAGTGCACTAGCGCTTCGCCCATCAAGTTCAGGTTGTTGGATTTCCACGACATCTATTTGTGCAGGACAATGTTAGTGTTCGGGCAAAAGCTAGCTCCTGCTTCTCTTACCAGACACTAAACCAGCATTTTCTGGTATCGAATACTAAATAATAATGCGACAGAAAGCTTTGGAAATTGCATAGATCGACGGGGTTTACGAGTAGACAACAAAAAGTCCTGCTTCAGAGCTGTGCATAAAGGATTTCAATACAAAAAAACTATCACAACAACATTCAGTTTACGTTTGACTTCAATAGGTTCACTTTTTGGTTTGATATTTGGGGACGTTTTCAATCCAAAGATTGTACTGTACAATCATTCGTAATGCTAGGTCTATTTTCGTAAATGTTGGGAACACACCATCTATTATTGAAATAATTGTCCTCCATAGCCGAGTTAACAATGCAGACTCTGGTAACTTATCGTTTCCGTTTCACAATTAAATTGAAGTGATACATTGTAATTGTAACTTATCTAAAATAAATAAAGTATATCATCGGTACTAAACTGTTTATGGGAAAGAAATCAGTGAAGGGTTACCGCTCCTTGAATAAAAAAAAATTATAATAATCTAGATAGACCTAATCTAAACGACACTAACTTAATCGTGCTCAGTTGTTTTACGTTCAAATGAATACAACGGCCACTTTATGGAAATATAATTAATCAGCGACCACTAATTATACTAGAGTTACGATTTTCTTCAGACTGTTCAAGAACCGATTTAAAATTTCAAGGGCGAAACGAATACTCACACTAAAGCAAAACCATAAAACAACCAAAAGGGATGATACCATACAAAAACCCTATAAGGGTAAAGGGACCCATCAAGTTTTTGCCATAGAAAGTAGTGATATCAGAGCCAAAATGGCTGCCACCAAGTTTTCCGTCCCAACCCTGAACATTCAATCTTAAATTACACCTCGGTGTTGTTAGTTAAGCTTGAGTGATCATTGTTTGGACCACAAACTTGGTGGCAGCCATTTTGGCTCTGATATCACTACTTCCTACGGCAAAACCTTGAAGGGTCCCTTTACACTTATGGGGTTTTTGTACGATATGCTTTAACATGGTAGTCTAGAAAAATGGCCATGGCCGTGCCCGTCTCGAAGTACCAGAAGAAGGTGGCAGATCTAGACGCCCAGTCCTGGCCCATCTAGCTGGGCCACAACTGTTCATCGCCTTGGATAAAAAGTGGGGCATCCAGATTGAACGCACTACGACGAAGATCAGTGGTACAGCAGACTATCGCGGAATTTCGAATGTTTACTAGCAGACGATTGTAATGTGATGTGATGTAGTGCTTTTTCGTTTTTTATTGTATTTATTTTGGTGTGAAAAAGGCGATAGGACTCGCCGAAAATTTATAGTGAACTCTGAAGTTTAACTGAAGTGCTCTGCTGTGTTGGTAGTGTGTTTTGGATTTTAATGCCTTTTAATTACCAGTGTCCGACGGTTGCCCGTTTTTCGAGTGTGGTCCACGTCATTGTTGGGAAGAATTCCGGGGTGCGGATGGTTGTAGGTCACATTCTTCATTTGAATGTCGGCTTCAAGAGTGTGAGGACGGTTCGAATTGTTCAAGACTTATTCCATGGGTGAGGGGAGAAGTCGGCAAGAACTTGCTGAAAATGATGATAGATCAGAGGAGCAAGGGTGGTGTGGTGATGTTCAGATAGTTGGCGAGTCCTGAAGAGTTTGAAATGATCAGCTGAGAGGAGTGAGAGATTGGAGAAATTGTCGACCAGGTCAAATGGGCGCCAGGTGGTGGTGTAAGCGACGAGAGCCGTGTTGATGAAAGATGACATTTTGTTATGTTGTTGTCATGATCATGTTCTTGGTCATGCTGTAAAATAGAGTCGGAGTATGGACACATCTTCCGGTGAAAGCTTTGGGTGGAACCAGAAGCAGACCTCTGGTGAAGTTTTGGATAAGTTTCATAGGTCGAAGGCTTTAAGGCAACATTTCGGCCGAGAACGTGGGGCCAATAATGAGCTGTGGACCAATCGTTGCCTATGTTTCATGGCGAGAACTCAAGAGACAACTGCGGGCAGATGAGAACAATAATCTGAACGTGAATGGCGTCAACCGGCTGGAGCTACAGTTGGAGTTGACGGAGCTATTCGGGAAGCTCCAGACGAAGACTGCGATTGGCCGTGCTGAAGCTTCATGGAGAGAGCTGAAATTGGACCGCAGTCAACCTATCTGTACTTGTTGAACGGGGAGGTGAGCATTTTTTTTTTTTTGGGGGGGGGGGGGGAAGAGCTTTGAGTTTAGGCAAGAAAGATCTTCTTTCGAGTGATTATCTTCGGTGAAGAGTTAACTTCTGACAAGGATGCTGCGAGTCTGCTTGTGGAAAGCGTTGTCAAGATGGTTGAGGGTGAAAGAGCTGTGTGGGTTGCTATGGGTCAGGGCGGTGAAATTGATGATGTGGCGGTGAGATAGCTGGAGTTCACAAAATGATTCTGTGGTGAACGACGGCGTCATTGACCAAAAAGATCCTGGATGGCGAGTTTTTTTTTTTTTGCGAAGTAGGCTACAGTTCGTGGAGTTGAAATTGCAGTAGCTGGAGCGAGGATGTTTTCCCGAACGAGGGTACAGGGCGAAAGATCTTCTTCTGGGGATGGGTCGATTTCATTTTTTTGATTTCGGCTCCGGTTTCGGTTTTCACGCCCAAAAAACCTCGGTTTCGGTATCGGTTTTTGTCACCATACCCCTACCAGATTTTCCTAATTTTTTTTCTTGCCACAGTTGTATTACTAGCTTCAACTTACTCCTGCTTTCACTTTCAGCAGCGTCATAGACCGTGGGTGTAGCTGTGTCACATTTTCCTCTACTATTTTCGTTTTAATAGCTAGGAGCTTTGCTGTCATTTATACGTAGAAAATTATAATTATTAAAAAAATGTAAAACAACAAATCATTTTTTTGATTTTCGAACACCGTACGAAAAACCGACACAAAATCCGAATCGGTTTCGGTGTCGGTTTTCAGTAAAAACTGAAAATTCGGTTTCGGTTACTGACCCATCCCTATCTTCTTCCAGGCGAAGGTTGTCATTGGATGAAAGAGCTTCTTTCATGGGAAGATAATTTTCTTTCGCGAAAGAACAATGTTTTGGTTAAGATCTTGTTTCAGGCGAAAGATCTTCTCTTAAGTGAAGATTTTCTTACAGGTGAAGATCTTCTTTCAGGCGAAAGATGTTCTTGTGAGTGAAAGATCTACTTAAGCAAAAGATTTTCTTCAGGTGAAAGACCTTATCAGAGATAGATCTTCTCTTAGGCAAAAGATTTTCTACTGGTGAAAGAGTGCTTCAGGCAGAGATATACTTCAGGTGAAGATCTTCTCTCAGGCTAAAGATGTCCTGCAGGTGAAAGTATTTTAGGTGAAAGATTTTCTTGTGAAAGATCTTCTCTTAGGGGGGAAATTATCTTCTTTCAAGCGAAAGCTCATCTCACAGGCGAAAGAAGATTTCGCACTCTGGTGCTTATTTTTCCTAAACTTCATTAGCTTCGTCTCCAAGTCTCCCTTCAGCTTAAAGTGGCGCAATACGGACCTTGGTTACCTACCAGCTGTGGTAAGGGTATCATCAGGGGTTGTTTAGTGCTTCTCACTTTACCCCAACTGAAGTCTCTCTCCCACTAATCTCTTTCAGCGACTGGACATGGCTATATGCCAAACCGGAACTGCATCACGTATGCTGCCACTTCACTTCCAACTAGGGATGTGCCGATTATCGGATTCATATCGGTATTGCGTTATCGGAGGCAATTCCGATATATTGGTACCGCCGATGTGCCGCTACACCGTATAGGATAAGCCGCACTTTTTCCGATATATACGGAAACGACGATAACTTCATGAAATATTGAGATTTTGACGTTCAAATACACCATTTTAACACTTTTTCGCCAGCTTTCCAATGGTGCAAACCACAATTCATTAGCTCCACCCGTTCTGAAGTTACACAAAAAACCATTTAACTTACTTTTTTCAACAAACGTGACTTGCAAATAGATAAGAAAAACTGCTGCTCGCTGGTATTTTAGGACTTATGTATCATAAAGTGCTCGTCTGTTGATTAATTAATGTCAACATTTGCACATATTTAGATTTTTACATCTTTACAGTTGCAGAAAATGTTTGGCTGTGTGCACTTTTTTGTGGGGCAAGGTCTGGGGAAAATGGCTGCAGTGAAAAAAGCTTTGTACTACACATTCTTTAAATTTTCTTTAATATATTTATGAGGCTATGTTAAATGTAAATTTATTTCTTGTGGTACATCGGCAGCAGAAACTGTATCACTTTCAATTTTTGCAAAATAATCATTATTTCGTGTTATATCGGCAGTTATCAGCATTCCGTTTTGACAGTAATTGGTATCGGTACATCGGCACATCCCTACTTCCAACAAATTGTAGGGGGTTATGTTGGGAAATGGCGCGAACAATTTCCACGGTTCGTGCCCAGACTGCAAAGATAGTGTGGCACAACATTGTTGTGACAAGCGCAGTGTGTTGTCGTGCCACTCTCGGTTACAAGATGTCGTTGGAGTAAGACGTGTGAGCGGGAATAGTGTAGGATAGGCTACCAGTTAGGTTTTAGTTAGGGCCTAAAACCGATGGACTAGTCAACCCAGAACTATTGGCCGTGAGCAAAATGCCATTAACGTCGTAATGAGCGGAGCGGTGTGACTGCAGCTTTGGACGGACATCGAGACTTCGATGCCGGACAACACTGATCATCGATGGCTACATTTTGCCAAGGCAAATATAGCCAAATCTATATCATTCCCTGCAATAGCTACCGAAAATACACAACTTGGCATTTCTTTCCCAGGTAAACTGTTGGTAAAAAGCATAAAATTGTTTGTTCTTCGTGATTTTTATTCTTGCTGAAACATTATGGGGATGTAATGATTTTTTATTTAAGTAAATGGTGCCACTAATACGGCAAGAGAGAATGGTAAAAATGAGTGTGACGTAAAAGTACACTGGTTAAAGGCAAGAAAGTGATAGATATTTGTGAACGCATTTCATCGCCTAACAAATAACATTGACTGTCACATTAATTCTTTCAAACACTGTTTGCGCTGCAACATGTTCCGATTCAAATTTTTTTTTTACAGATTTCTTGTGTGACAGCTCATTTGGCAAGTGGCAACTGCATGAATACAGATGCTTTTCTTTTCACAATTCAAAAAATTAGTCTACACTGGACAAACTCAAAAAGTTACAGAGCAGCAATTAACATTTTTAATCCTTTACAGAGCAGCGATAATAACACCATATTTGCAAAAGAGCTAGCATCTGGGACACAAGCTAAAGGACACTGGATGAAAATGGAAATAAAAAACAATGGCATTGTTGGTCAACTGATGCATTGAGAGCAGATTGCGTAGGCCTAAGAAATGTTGTTTTGTCCAAGTTCCCTTAGGCATATATTTTAAGGTTATAAATCGGAAAAGAAACAATTCCACGTGTTAAAAATGCCAGCAAATTAAAAAAAAAAAACAGCATTTTTAGACACCTAAAAAATCCAATTTCGCAGGATTGGCTTGATTAAAAGTCAACATCGTGTCAGAGACGTCATGAAGGATAGAAGTTGGAGGGGTGTAAATCAGAAATTTACCGACATAATTTTCCATGATAGCCAAAACAGTGTAATTTTTCCAACTGATTTGCCGACTGACCAAAAACTACGTAATTTTATTTTATTGTCCCCCCCCCCCCGTAAAAACGCCCCCGAGTTGTGTGTACCTCCATGTGTGCCTTGCAGTTAACCTAACGACCAGCTCCAGCAGATGTTAGCTCTGCAATGAACGTTATTGCCACTGCTCTATGGAACTACGATATCGATAATAAATGCGGCCTTTAATGCAGCATTTCAAATTAAATGTGTAACAATCTTTAGAATTTTCTTAAAGGTAGGCCAAGTAAGAATACGGTGAAACCAATTCAAGTTTTTGAAACTTTCTGTTCACTTTCAGTACAAAACTGGAAATTTTGGTTCAGTTTCAGTAGCCCAATTGCCACAGCATCACGGTAATTTTGTTCTGGATAAAAGTGGTGCTAGTAACAAACCATCACCAATAAAATCATGTAACACCTAAGTAAAGCTACACTGATATCGCTACTGAATCAGATGCCGATATTTGTGGTATCGGAATAGCAATATCGATAACTCTGGAACCGTTTGAGATAACGACTATGAATGGGTCGGTTTCAGTTTTTGATTTCGGTTCCGGTTTCAGCTTTACGTTCCCACAAAACTGCGGTTTCGGTTGCCACCTTGACCCAACCTGATTTTTCTATTTTTTTTTTAACAGTAGCATTACTAGCTTCCGACTAGCTCCAGCTTTCAGCAACGTCATTGACCATGGGCCTGCCTGTGACATCGTTTTTCTCTACTGTACTATTTTCGTTTTATTACTAGGAGCTTTGCTGTTATTTAAATGTAGAAAATGATAATTATTTAAAAATGTAAAACAAATTAATATTTGATTTTTCTAACACCGTACGAAAAAACTGAACTTTCGGTTTCAGTTTCGGTTACCAACCCAACCCTAATAACGTGGTTTGCGACTTTTTGCTCAGGAAATCACTGAGTATCTTCCTAGCATGTTTTAACTGTTGGTTACTCTTTATAGCAATCTTGTATTTGAATATTATTGGATTTTTGCAGAAAACTATATACCTTTGGAATCGGCACAATTTTTAAAACCAATTTGGTATCGGATCGGTCAAGTTGGTATTGGTGCAGCCTTAGTAATAAACAACAGTTAGGCCTATCCAGTTAACGCCAACGGGTCATTTTAAACATACTTACTCTTAATCAATTAGGTTAGAAAGCGCCTACATTTACGTTGTGCACGCTCGTATCCACTTGTTTACTGTTGAATAGGGAACAATATTTTTTGTCTTGAATGAGCGAGATCCTTTTAAAGACGCAATAAACACTTCACTTTCTTCAAGTAAAGACTCAAAAACTTTCAAATTGGACATTTTTTTTTCATTTTAGCAGAGCGATGGCAGTGAATGCTGGATAAATCAGATGTAGGGAGCTAAGAATGCTTTAGTGAGCAAGAATTTGAGCACAAGAGAGCAAATAAACAATATTTAGCCAACGGAAGTGAACTCTAACTTTTGAATGAATAGTCAATGCACCCATGTTGGGCATTATATGACTGAAGTTCTAAACAAAACAAAACCTAAGCAGTTAGAATATACTTTTAGTACCCACAGTAGGCTTAAACCCTTTCTGATAAGGAACCTAGAAATTACAGGCTAAAATAACGAAAAATGTTTGCATTCATTATTTTTTTTTTACATTCTACTACAGTTTATAATATAGGCCTTACTGTAGTACATATGCTTTAAAAACCTTCAAAATTAAATTTACTGTTGTAAGCTAACTGAGGGTTTCATGTTTTTTAGAAGTGTGTGTGAGGTGATCACACAAAATGCATAGGCCTACAACACGTTCATTTATCCTACACAAGTCAGACGCGTGTTATTGCTCACGTTCGGCACTGACATTATATCAATGGTTGGCAGCTAAGATCATGGGTCATTTTGGGATACGAGTATCGCTTACAATGTATAAATTACAACTAAGACGTCCAAGTCTTCACATCAAAACCTTCAGGGGAAGCCCTAACATCTAATGAAAGCAAATATTCCCAAGTAAAATGATCCGTGGTGGTAAACGCAAGCCTATACAGCCATTTTGAAATCAAGTTAAAGCGGCACTTAACTCATGCCGGCGTCAATACTAGCAATATTTGCACATGCACTTCAATTTCAAGGTGATCTCACGTAAATTACGAACTAGTAGCCAAACACACGTCATTTTCAGTTAGGGAATTAACTTCCAAATGCCGAACGCACTTCGATCGAGTGATAAAATCGGACTAGTCAGTCTACCACGCTGGCGATACATCGAACGGAAAAAGGGTCACCGCCCACAATAAGCGAATCAAAACTACAAAAAAATGAAGGTTCAGTTAATATTGCACGTTTAATGATAAGAGAATGATAAAACGTAAATCCTTTGCTTTAAAAACAAAAAACGTAAAACTTTCGCTGCAACATTACCGAATCGACGCGACATCACGGCAGATTATGGTTATTACAGCAAATACGCTATCTTTCTTAATGATGCATTCCGCGTGATTTAACCTTAGTTGATTAAACAATTTATTTACTCTTTTAAAAATAGCCACACAATCAAACTGTATTCTACACGAACATTAATCATGTAATACTAAAAGCTAATTTTTAAAGTAGCCAACACGGGACAGGATGAAAACTTCTCTTAAAAACCAGTACACGAAGCTTACTGTGTTGGTACCCCGATCCCTATTATCCTATAGAAACAAATTATGACAATTTAACGATACTTAGGTTAACTTTTGTTTACAAAATATATGATAGGCTAGCTAGCTACCTTATTACGATTTACAAGACGTATTTTCTCGAAACGCGAAGTCATCACATGAGCAAAGGTGATTCAGTCCTCGATTTCGACCAGTGTATTAAACTCAAACCACCAACCCTATGCTAATCCGTAAAGATTGTGGTCCAACTGACGTCTGATAAGCCATATTTTACCAGATGTTGCACATTTATCTGTAAAATAGGCTACGAATTACGTCTAAAACGCAGAAAGATTGAAACCACACCACAAAACAAAACCTCTCCCTCCCATCCAACTATTATCGAACATGTCATGTTGATGTTTCCACACAAATACAGGACCTCTATCTTATCCTATGCACCCGCCAGTGACTACAACACCAAATACACAATTCTACTTTGTTAAGATCACGATTCGCAGGTCCATTCTGTCAAAATATAAGAGGAATGCTAAACCGGCGAGTTGGGACTACATTTTGTACTGTTCAAGCCCACATTCATGATGGCGACGAACATTCATGTTTTTGTAGCCAAATTTGTCATTTTCCGTAATTCAGGCTCTTCAAACTTGTTATATCCACACAATTGAAAACCTACCTCACTGTATTTCGACTTGGACCACCTTCTCCACTCCAAGTTTAGTCTTCTTCCATTGATTATCTTGCTAGAATAATATATAGTCAGGCACTCTGGGGCCATTACACGCATCAACACAGACACACACTCGCTCCCTCTCTCTCTCTCTCTCCGCACGCGGCAGAATATGAGACTATCTCACTGCTGTCTCAGTGCAGCGAAAATTCTCAATGATACAGAAAAATTGCTTTGTTTTATTTTGGGTATTTTTTTTGTAGTTGGGTTCCGTCCCTAAATTTTTTTGTTAGGCTAACCAATGTCGATAAATGTGACTGTATTTTGATCTCTAATAATTGCATATTAATTATTTTAACCTTTAACTTACCTGAATAGACATTTTATGACAAAAACTTACAGACATAACTTTTAAAGAACCACACTCACTGTGAATCCATGAAACTAAAAGCCCAGCCTAAGTACAGTATAAAAATATAAATATAGACCAAAACAGGAGCTTTCACCCAGTCTCAGAACGCTCAGTAAGACTGGGCGAAAGCTCCTGTTTTGGACTATATTTTTATTCTGTGATTATGCTGGATTTTTAGACATAGCTTTGCAAATGTACATTTCAGGTTCTAGCAAAAACATCAGCTGTGAACAATTTCTTGTGAACAAATTCTTGCTTGTAGAAATATACAATTCAGTATACACAATATTTGGTACCTAAATACCTACATACAATTAAACAATTCTATATGTAGGCTGTAAATCCCTATTGGCTTTTTTGAAACCAATACAGATAAATAATTCGCTATAAAGTTTAACAATTCATTCGTTATATCATGGGTGGATAGGTTTGATTATATGCACAATTATAATTAAATTATTTACTGTAATTTACCACTCGGCCCTACTTCCTTCCTAATGACTGCTAGAAGTATGACATATTAAAAAGTATTATTACTATCCAAATGTGCGACATTTTTATTTGTTTTATACAGTAGGCTTGAAGCCCATGTCTTTTCTGTAAAAAAAAATTGGATTTTTTTCTCTAATTTTTTATAAAAATAGCTTCAGTTGGCACTTAAAAAAATTTTTTTGTCGAAAGTGCTAAATTTTAGCATCTCTTTTTCCTATTATTTTAGATCTATTTAAAACCAAGAATTTATAACGGTATTTTAAATTCCAAATTCTTTTACTGTAGGCCTAAAACCTATTCCTTTCAGCGGGTCTTTGAGAAATAAGGTTGTAAAAAAAGCAGAAAACAACCCATTTCTATTTGCAATCTAAACTCCTATTAGGTATATTATTTAATTCTAATGATTAAAAAAATAAAAACGCGTATGGAAAAATGAGTAGATTAAATGCGTTGTTGGAAAGGACCTTTATCAGACTGAGGTATGTACGTAGGCCTCCTCGCGAAATACAGGCTACAAAGGAGTAGCTAGATTTTCGCTGTATAGAACTCTTTGCCTGGACCAGACTGCAGTAAGTGCGTTAGGTGATGTGCAAGTACACGGCATAGTAAAATATTTCTCTTCGTCTGTGGTTTTTAATGTCGCTCTGGCATTTGTTAACCTTATTACCTTTGATTTATTGCAATTTATTTAGGGGAAAAACTCTTAATTGCATTGCTAACTGTTGTCGCTTAACGGAACTCATTTCCTTGGTATGGGCGCCAGCAAGGGAAACAGCGTTGTTCGCGTTAGTGGAGGAAACCACAATACTGCGTTCGTTTGGGTGCACCAAGTTCTAAGATTGCTCATGGAACGTTCACTTATGACGTTAGAAGTTGTGGTTTACCAGAACTTGGGGGTCCTGAAAAGTAAAATAAAGTAAATCGTGCGGGTATGATTTCCTTTAGAGCGGGCTGAGTTGTGGGGGTCTAACAGGGCTTCAAAAAGGTCTTTTATCTATAAAGTATTGGTAGTGGCATAAATAACATGGCACGGGGGGGGGGGGGGGGGGGGGACCACGAATAACGTCATGTCTTCTTCAAAACATTTTCTGGCAGAAGGCGTAAAGGAGGGGGGTTCGTAAATTCACCCCTCCCTCCGAAAAAAATATTTATTTATGCCACTGTGCACTTGCTACTTTTTTTTTCTCCAAATTCGCGTATTCTAAAACAGTCGATCAGGAAAATTTATAATTTATTTTATATTAAAGTCAGATGGCTTAGCAAAAGGGAACACTCCGGATGAAAACAGCAGCAGCTAACCATTTTGTGCTACCTAATGACTGGTCAGTATTTAAGGCCAGGGGCGGAGAAGGGCTTCCGAGGGAATGAACTGTTGAACGGTAAATTTTCGATGACTCCACGAGTCTCTGAAAAAAAAATCTTTATTCCCTCCGCCCCTTCCTCGTCCCATGTAGGTCCAAAAATAATCTTTCCTCAGTCCACAAAAAAATAGTAAGCATTTCTTAGGGCGAGTGGCGAGTCCATCACACCTAGAGTGATAGTACATAGAGCAGTGACACGACGTAGTATTATTGTATATAACTCTATGCTGGAGCCTTAATGGGTTAGCTGCAAGGGGCACTGCAGAGAGAAACAGAAGGGCGTCATACTGAAGCCGATGCTGTGAAGGTGATTTCTTAGACCTAAAACGCGCGATTTTTGTTGTTGGAGGAAACAACGTTATTTTAAGCCTAAGAAATCTGCTCTTCCGTTGTTTTAACTTCCATTTTTATGTAGTGCACCTTATAGTTATGCCCTCCAAAATCCCTACTGGTGCCAATATGGCGGCAAATGTCACTGCTGTATAAGTCCATGGTTCGATTTGTACTGCAAAGAGTGATTTGTGTACCAAATTACATAATTCTAACTCAATCTGCAAGAATTTGTTGGTCTAGCCTGACAGAGTAGGCACAGGGACTGCTTGCCGCTTGGGGGGGGGGGGGGCCCCCGCACCGAACCGGGGGGGGCTATGTATCTAGTTTGATTTGTACTGCTAAGAATGACTTGTGTACCAATTTTTATGCTTTTTGCTGGATCTGCAAGAATTGGTTGGAGGGACACTAAGGGGGATTGTGGGGTGCCGTGGGTGGGTATCTGGAAGGGGATTTATAGGTAGTTCGATTTGTACTCCCAAGAGTGACTTCTGTACCAAATATCATCCTTTTAGCTCGATCTGCAAGAATTTGCTGGGCAAGCGTGAGGGAGGGGGCACGGGGGTTGGAGAGTTTTATTTGGTTAGTTCTATTTGTACTGCTAAAAGTGACTTGTGTACCAATTTCATCCTTTTGGTCGGAGGAAGGGGAACCAAGGTTTTTTCGAGCTGGTGATGCCATTTTTAGGCCTCTTTAAGGGGAGAGAGAAGTCAGAAGAAAAATGTGATCAAACTAGAGGAAAACAACGCTAAACCATTGCAGGTTTGACGTGTTCCCTGCCGAAGCCATGATGTCAGAAGGAGAGAGGGGCAATTTTGCTAGGTAATTCTAGTGGAAAGTTCCTAGGATCTTTTATATGTGACAACCAGCCTGAGCACCATGGGAACAAGGGGCACCTCTCTTCCCAAAAATGCCTGAGATGGTTGAAGTCAGGCTTGAACCCGGGACCTCTGGCGTTTGAGCAGAGCCGTAGAGAGAATGGTGGGATCAGGGCAAAATTCTCGGGCAGGGCCAACCCCTCCAAACTCTTTTCTCCTCCCTTTCACTCAATATTTTTATGGTTTGGGACCGCAAAAGTATCCCCTTGTTCCACTCCTCTCGAACATCTTGGATGGTCGAACATCTTAGTTCCCCTCCTTTTCTGGAACATCGCTCCAAGCAAAAGCGAACGCCCTCGGTCCAAGGAAGGCACGTGCTCGGTCGAATACATCTTGGGACCCACTATGCATGGCAGAGAGCTCCCAAAATTATGCTGCTGCAGTTCGTTTGGTTCACTGATCAGTTGGAGCCAATTCTATCCATCTCGAAAATAGCGCAGGAATAAAAGAATGTACCGGTGCCGTTAACACTTGAGCTTTCTGGGCCACACCCACCTTTTAGCCAACCCCGCTGGGTTGGTTTTGAATTTCTTGGTCGCCTTGAGGTAAATCTGAAGGGAGTTGATTGGGCATCGCACTCGCTTTCCGCTTTGGTGATCAACTTTGAGGCCAAGATCTCTGATAAACACTGGCTTGGGAAGCTCGTCTGAGCATTGGGAAGCAAAGAGTGATTTGTGTACCAAATTACATAATTCTAACTCAATCTGCAAGAATTTGTTGGTCTAGCCTGACAGAGTAGGCACAGGGACTGCTTGCCGCTTGGGGGGGGGGGAGACGTATCCGGAGGGGGCTATGTATCTAGTTTGATTTGTACTGCGAAGAATGACTTGGGAAGCTCGTCTGAGAGTTTCTTCACCCGAAACTCTGGAGGGAATAGAAGAGTGATCTACCCAATCTTTAGCGAACCTCAGGCTAAACCTTTTCTGGAGAATGCTGAGAATTCACTCTGAATACTACCAAGAAAACCATCTTCTGTAGCAGATGTTCGAAGGAGGACAGGCCCAGGGTCTTGTGGAAGTCCCTGGACCGGCTTGACAACACTAAGGGATGATTCCATGCCGGAACAGTCTATCCTGGGCCTAAGGTTACTGTGGCAAATAATAATAAAGTCCCATCGCTTCACCTTTGGTTTATAATGGAATTTGAAATACAGAATGCTTGACTCAACTTCAAGATCACTACACTACATACCGTCTCCTCCTTCCCAAAGCAGGAAAGCAACGAATTAATGATTGAATGGTGTCCTTTTATGGCTATCATAGGCTACGGATTGGAACAGAAGTTCCAGGTGCTGGTACAAACTTGTGATTGATGGGCCACAAAGGTCAACTGCCTCCAAGTGACACCATGTGAACCAACTTCTCCATTACGCTTCATCTACTTTCACAGTTGGCTCAATGTGACATAGAAGCAGCCTGTCCGCAATGGGCAAAGAGAAACCAGATTCCAACGGATGTCTCTTCAGAGCCTTCAGGCTTGAAGATATAAGACAACTAGGTTTGGATGCAGCATGTTTCCTTAAGGCTGGGACAGAAGATCTGGCTGCAGAGGAAGAGATATTGCCTCCTCTGGTCACTGTGGAACTACCAGGATGAATGACCTGCGAGATGCCCGGGATTAAGCAGTCATCCCTTCCGAAGGGATGCTGAGGCTGTTTATCGCCTATGCCTGTTCGTCCAGATAGCTGTAGATGAACTTCCAGAGTTTTCTGTTGACATGAGTAGCTAACAGGTCCACCCGCAGTGTTCCAACAGTTAAAAAAGCAACGACATACCTTGGATGCAACATCAATTCCATTGTGGGACCTTGTTCTCCCTGGATAGTTCATTGGCCAAAATGTTCAGCTTCTGGTTTGAAGCATCACGTATTTGGCAAGACAAAGTTTGAATAATCCTGAAACCTCTTCCATAAGGGTGTGAGAATGCCCCATCCCCATTTCTTGACGTAGGCCACTGTCGTGGCGTTGTCCGACATTCCCACAACCATCTTACCGCTATGCAGTGATGGTGGGCCATTCCATCACTGCATGAGTGATTACTCCGAGTTCCAAATTCTTGATGTGCAGTTCTCTTTCTGCCACTGATTACTTCCCTGAGGCTGTCCTCAACCTGAGGTGAGCTCCCCAACCTTGTACTAAAGCATCCGTGAACAGCAGCAGACTCAGAGCGGGGGGGGGGGGCGGAAATGCACTGGTACCCCAACAGTTAATTTCTCCGTCTGTTGCCACCATTCCAGGGTGCCTCTGAGTAGATTGTGCAGTGGGATCAGATCTTCTCAAGTATCTTATGAAAACTACTTGTCCTTCTGGAAAGAGCGTGTAGGTCTGGTCCTACAAGCACCCAATGGAACCAGGTTTGCCATACAGTCCAATTAGCTAGTAAGCCTGCTTAGTTCCCTAGCAGATACAGAATCTCGAGGCAGGAGAGCTCCGATCACAGACAAAGTCTTCCTCCTTTCCTCAGATGGCCGTATCAGGAAGATGGGTAAGTCGAATTCCACACCCAAGAACACAAAGGACCGCACTAGGAGAAAACGAGACTTAGGCTGTTGACACCTAGTTCTAGTCTTGCAAAAAGAAAAAAGAAAAACTTCAGAACTGGCTGAGAAGATTTTTGGGCAGAGGTTATGAAACAGTCAGTCGTATAGGTAGGCGTGTGTACACATCCGGTTGCAATGCAGTACTCCACCACTGGACGTAGGACAGAGGTGAAAACAGGACGGGCCGAATGGTATGACCTTGCTGTGGTAAGTCTGTTCCCCCTCACACACACACCTTCCTAACGCAAACCTTCTACAGAAATCCACTTAGCTGACGCATGCTGAAAATCAGGCAAGTGCTGCCGTTTTCTTGGGAATCACTCGTGCTGGACTATGGAAGTCTGGCATACCTGGAGGGGAGGAGCGAATCGTTTACTTCCCCAAAAGTTTCTACATTTCTACATTTGTTCTGAAGCCATGGTGATGAGCCCATGGAAAGAGAAGGGTAACTTACAAACGGAGGGACGTAACGATGTCCAACCACAGAATGAGAGCAGTGGCCGTTATCTTCTCCCATTCCGCTACATGGTGCTTCAACCTTCCCTTCCACCGACTGTTGAAAGGGGACAACCCAACAGCAGCCTCTTCCCCACCTTGATTCCTGTACCTCTTCCCTCCAACCCAGAAGCCACCTGATGGCCTCCTCCCCCTCCCCAATTCTCCCGACCCCTAAGATACTCCAGCCCCAGGCAACCAACCAGAACATGCTCCATCGTTTCCTCTCTCTCTCTCCGCAGATGCCACAGGTAACATCTTCATCCTCTCCCCCCACTTTCCATTCCATCGTCTGAGTGTCCAAAGATCCAACCCTAGCCCTAAACAGCAACACACTCCTCGACCCCCCCCCCCCCCTCATACCAGCTCTCCCCCCTCATTCTGCTCTTTTCTTCACGATACTTCTCCGTTGACAATTGTCCTCTCATACCCCTCTTCCATCAACCACCTTCACAAACTTCCCCGGCAATCAACTCGTTGTAGTAGGTATAAAACTTATTTGCAATTTGCAGAAAAGTATTTTTTGCCCTTCAAATAAAGTATTCAATCAACAATTCGAATTTAAATTTAAATTTAATTTTACATGGATCATAGCACTGTTGTCTTGCCATTTGCCTGCTTTTTGCAGTAGTCATTCTAAGTGTACATTTTTACTTTTTTTTTCGTACTCAGTGGTTTTTAAATGCCCTTGGACGCTGTAACTAATTTATTTAAATAAATAAATACAGAAATCATTCAAAGAACTTTTGCCAGAAAGCGTTGAAAACAAACGTGTTTTGTGAATGCTCTCTGAGCGGGACAGGTTAACGGGAGTAGGGGGCGTGGCGTGGTGTACTTGCTCAGTTTTAAAATACTCTTAACTAAGTGACTATGATGTTATTATTTATTAATAAATATATCACGGGATTAATTTAATCATCTTATTGGAATTTAGTAACTTAAATCAAATTCAAAAGCTAACTATCATGCCGCTAGTGTGAAAAGTGGCGCCACTGCACCTTGAGTGGCTGGCTGGTTGGCAACATGGCCAGGATGATGGCGTCGTCTGCATCACTTTCTTCTTTCTTTTGCTCTAAGTTGAAAATACCTTGGAAAGATTTACCGCCAATCCGTATTGGAGTTGGTGTAAGCGTAAGTAACATGTTTTCTTATGGTGCATGTTACGTTTATGTCAATGTTGATACTGTTGCTCGCTTATCATACTGTGGTGTTTGTTGTATGGTTTTTTGTAAAGTTTTATTGTTTTTGCCGCCGATTGTACTACTTGTAGCGTCCTTGACCATTGCTTATCTTTGACAACGATTGTTGTCGTGAGCAAATGAATAATGGCACCAGTTCCACAGACGACCACCATCACCAAACGAGTTTTCTTTGGCACAAAAGGGGGAAAGTTTTAGTAGGGGAGATATTATTTATCTCTGTTTATCAGGAGCCTATATAAAACCTATACATATACACCAAGGGTGCTCGGACGTTCGTACATCGCTTCTTAAAGGGGGATTGCCACTAAATGATAGGCTGTAGCCATTTACTGCTATTCAGTTCGGAGCCACTTCCACACCGGCTCCAAGCTCGGCCACCATTGATCTGTATTACGTGGACGGTTGTACCTTGGTCTAAAAACTCTCTTCGAGATGGACGATTCACGTACGGCTACCTGTAAGCTCGAGTTTGTTCCGACGTTCTGCAGCTGCGATAGCAGTGTCACCGCAAAATCCGTCAGTGGCGTGTCACCTTAGACCACCTCACTCTTGTCACGCGAGTGAGGAGAGTTAAACGGGAAAACCTTCGGAAATAGTTTCAATTTGCCTTGACGCAAGGTCGCGCTGCCAGTCACCTAACAGTATCGGGCGCACGGGCTGTGTATGGCGGTGAAGGTAAGTGACTCGTCCATCTCAAAGAGAGTTGTTAATCCAAGGTTGTACTATCTCCTTTGGAGTAAAGGCTAAATCAAGCTCACTGTTCACGAAAATGATGTCAGTTTTTTTTTCAAATTGCGAGCCATGCTCGTGCTGTCGCGCTAGCTGCGGCTAACTACATAACATCAGAAACCTCAATCAAAAACTTGTCCATTTAAATTTACGCGCCGGAATCCAGATATGCCAGCAAGCATGCTCGGAACTTCTGCGGAAGTAAGCCCCGTAAATTTGATACGTGGTCGGTTTGATCAGTTTACAGCTGTAGGTCATTAGGTAATTGAGGAGATGACACATGGCATGGGTGGATAGGAATGCGGTGAGTGATGGGGGAGGGCCGAAAACGATGAATTGGTCATAAATGTAAAATTTAAACAAAGTCTAAACATCTTTGACACTTAGAAACATTGCTGTGATGTAGATATCGGAGTAGTTCTTTAGCACGCACATGCTTGGTGAATGTAGAAATTTTGGGGAAAAAACCAGTTCATTGCCATGCTGGCCACACCCTGTTGCGTTATATACAAAGCAGATTACGACCTCTCGCCTTCCCCCAAGCCCCCCCCCCCCCTGTGGCACCACCCCTGACAAAAGAGTTCTCATACACCTTAGTATTGCTTAAAATACTGTTACTTGCAATTAGAGCATCAGCCAGCTCATGGTTATGCTTTGGCTCACATATTGCTAACTCTTGACTGACACCAAACCCAGAAGAAGTGGTATCAGATTACCCACTACTCGTTTGGTGCCCAGCCAGACAGGGTGACTGCGTCACTGGGACGACCCGGCATCGTCAGAGACAGTGAAATTATTAACTTTGACTGCTTCCTACCTGCTGCACGTGGATGCACAAAGTTCACACTAAATAATTAAGGCGACACGTGGCTTGTTTGTTGTGTAAAAAGGAACTTCTTTGCACGTTCCATCGCAGGAAATCAAGTGCTACATAAGAAGTAAATAATGGTAGATGCTGCTGCCCGTCATTCGGTAAATAGGCACCTTTAAGTCGACTTATTATTAAGGCGAATTTTCGGTGATATCACCAGTAAAGTTACTTGTGAGTCTGTCACCTTCCTCAGACCACTAAACTTTACCGGTGATATCACCGAAAATTCGTCTGTAGTAAAACTTCTGACTGGGAATTGTGCTGCAATTTTGGTTTGCGTAAATCATAACAATATGATTGTAAGTAATAGTTTAAAAAACCAAAGTTGACTATCACTTAAGATTTTCAAGATTAGTCAACTTAAACTTGCTCCGATGTAGGTTTTGGACATTGAATTGTTAATATCATGAATTGTTAATTATTAAACTCAACTTTAAAACAAAGCTAAGAAACATACAATTTTTGTTCATTTTAGTAACTTATTCACGTGCTTATCTACTTTTTCTTTTACAGAAAGTTTATAGTTGGAATGGTTCACCATATTCTACTAAAGCCGCTCGCTCTATTTACTTCGTTGATCCAATTGATAAAAATGAAAAGGTACTTGGTGTTATGTTTTGGACAATAGCTTAGTAGTGCTTTCATGAGACAAATATGATTGTACACCTGAAATAAATAAACTTATCTTCCTTTGCAGACTTTTGATAAAATTTTAATTGCAAATAGAGGTGAGATTGCATGCAGAGTTATCAAAACTTGTCGAGCCATGGGAATCAGGACAGTCGCAGTTCACAGTGATGTCGATTCCAATGCGGTAAGAATTCCTTCTGTCTTGGAGCGTCTTGGTTTAATTAGAAGGTGGGTAGAGACATGTTTCACACTTGATTTAAGTTCATCTTGGAAATGTTGGCTACTATTACTACTGCTCTTTTACGTTTCATTCTGCCATCTGTAAGAAATTTATTTTTGCACACTGTAATTGAACTTAGTTCAGAATCACCTTCGTTACGCTTTTTTATTCAAAGAAAAAATATTCTTCACTTCAATACCTTCACAAATTTTTGACAGTAACTTGCTTTCTGGGGTCGGTGTGGGCTCAGTCGACTGTCTTCTCCAGGTTACTGCAGCAATATTATTCACTTCGTCGTGACCGTTCGTCTGCTCTACAAATTTGTGGCGTGACTGTAACGCCCCCGGAAAAAACGCCTCCCAACAAAAACGCCCCTAGGAAAAAAGCCCCCAGGAAATAATGTCCTTCAGTAAATGGTTTTTGGTTCACATCTCCAGGTTCACCCCATTTCTTAACTACATTTCCTTAACTAGTAAGGTTCAAAATTGAGCTGGTTCATCTATACAAGCATTAGTTTGCTTCAGATAACGTAAGGCTCCAAGAAATTTATTTTTAAAAAAAGGTTGAAGTTGTGAGAAATTCCACGCCCCGAGTAGAGATTCCGCTAGCGAATTAGTACCTTTACGACGCCCTGTCTGTTTGCATTTGATTTACTTTAAAAATATACCGTTTTTCTTAAAAACCTATACAATTTAGACAGGGACATACCAATTGTGAGCAATTTCACGTCCCCACTAGGGATTCTAGCGAATTTGTACCGTATGAAACTCGCTTCTTTTGTATTTGATTTACTTAAAAGTTATATTGTTTTGCTTAAAAACTGATACGACTTAGTGAGATTAAAATTGTGGGTGATTCTGCGGAGGTAATATAGAATAGGGTGATCTCAAGAATTGGTGACGATGTTCTGGATCCATAGACTTTTTGAAGGAGAAAGAAGGCTAGTTTAAGAAAAAAAGTAACTAAAAATTAATTGTAGATGGAGGGTAAACTTTTTATAAATTTCTTGGAGCATTAACCCTCTGGGCCCTAAGGTTTTCTTTTCTTGACTCAAACGTATATAATGTAAAGCCGATATATCGGCTTCTAGGGCCCAGAGGGTTAAGTTATCTGAAGCAAACTAATGCTCGTATAGATGAATCTTCTTAAATCTAAGGCCCAACTACTACCACTGAGGCATTTTCTCCTACTTTGGGGCGTTTTTTCCTGGAGGCGTTTTTTCCGGGGGCGTTTTGTTGGGGGCATTTTTTCCAGATGCCGTAGTACCTGTGGACCATTTCTCACGCCGTAGGTTGTTGAGTTCACCTCTCATATTTTCTCCTGCTGCTTCAGAGATGGTCCACAGGCGCTACAAGTAGTGGAGGCGACGGCCACACCACAATTTCGAAGAGCAGACGCTCAGTCACAACGAAGTGAACAATGTTGCAGTAGCGTGACGAAGAAAGTCGACTGTGCACACGAACCCCCCCCAGAAAGCAACTGACTGTTAAAAACTTGTGGAGATATTGAAGTGAAGAATACCGTATAGACTCGCATACAAGCCACACTTTTTTCCGATATATTTTTGTCCAAAAAAGCAACCAGATGATTTTGCTAAAATATTGACCGATTTTGAAGTTCAAATGAACCAATTTAACCGGTCTTTCACCAGCTTTCCAATGGCGCAAACCATATGTCATTAGCTACGTACATCCGTTCCAAAGTTATTTTGAGAAAACCATTTAGCTTATATTTCTTTTGCCGTCGAAATATACATTACCTGTAAGTTTAGCATTCTAGTTCTTGAATGCCATTTCCCTAGAGATAAATTATAAAAACAGCCAGCTCGCTAACCCCAGTACTCTTATATAAAGGCCGTGAGGCGAAAAAAGCCAACTTCTTTCTCACCGTCGTCTAGGACGCCCCGAAAGCTCCTTCCACGGCTTACCCAACGGCTGCTAACCCCATTGTTGTTGTCGGCACACTTCGACCAATGTTCATCTCTCTCATGGTAATCTCCCCAGCTATCTTCGATATCGGCGTCTTCTGACGAGACAATTCCTTCATCGACTGAAAGCCACTCTTCTCCTCCTAAAGACTTTCGGTCCCCTGCTCTTTCAGCTGCCCTCCCTCCTGTTTTGGATGCCACTGCCGTTAATACAACCAACACTTCTCCGGTCCCTTGTGGACAGACTACAGCCACACCGAATCCCGATTTACATTTCCTTTAGTTGGAAAAATCCGTTTTAAAATGTGGTGTCTAGGAGATTTTCTGTTGAATAATTGTTAACTATATTTATTGCGAAACGCACATATGTGATCCTTTGCGTGCCTACAATGACATTGAAGTTTCATCTGTGTGTGCGCATGTACTAATTTTAATCGTTTGCTAATAATTACTGGGAGATCAAAAATCTAAAAGACAAATGCGGTAAAAATAATAATTAATTATGCCAATAGATCGCCGAAAAAAATTATAATATATTAGCCTAAAAAATTATAAATTGTGATGTTAAAATGCGAAAATTATTCCGGTTTGTGACGACACAATCTTTAATCTGATGCTGTTTCGTATGCTATTCCCAAAACCAACCGAGACAGCAGCTGTGTTTAAATTTTGGGTTGGTAAGTTTTCTGGAAGTCCGACATTTTAAAGTAAATGGCAGACCCTTGTGTGGTACGAGATTTTCCTAAATCCGTGCACTGCATAGTAAGCGTGTGAGCCCATCTAAAACTATCGGTGGCATAACTCCGTGGTCTGTTGTCGCAATTGAGGATCTGTCTGAAACAGTGTCTCATTGTGTTTCGTCTAGACTGTCTCGAATGCGTGCGGATCGCTTCTCTGGCTTCTTTTATTCAAGAGGTTTTGACCAAATGAAGTCAACGAAATCTGTGTCCATTGCATTGGGAGCAATATTTTGGTTTCCCCGATACCTAGTCACATACGCCACGAAAACTTCCATATCGAAAGTGGTGAAATGTGTGTGTGGGGGAGGGGGGGGGGGGAATGCTCTTTGTCTGAATACTTTGTTATAGAGCAAGAGCCCATGCCGAGATATCTATGTCATAAGGTACAGATGTTTTGACTGTTGGATTATCTGCGGAAAAATAAGTCTTTTAAGAATACCCAGGTCTTGCGAGTCAAACTGGACGCTTTTGGGGCATAGGGGGGGTTAAAAGACCCCCAAAAATGACCGTCATTTACCTCTTAAGGTACATGGATAAAATTAGTGCCAAAACAATCTTTAGTATACCAGATTAAGGGCTGCACACAATAAGACACGAAAATCGGGCACCGAAACCGTTGAAGAGCAAAAAGAAGTCCCGCGCCAAAAAAGACCGCCATTTATCTCATAAGGTACATGATTGAAATTAATGTCAAAACAAACCTTAGTGTACCAGATTAAGGGTTGCACACAATAAGACACACAAATTGGACATCGTAACCATTTAAGATGCCATTAAAGAGCAACAGGAAGTCCCGTGTCAAAAATGACCGCCATTTCTGTCACAAGGTACATGGTTCAAATTAACGGCAAAACAAACTTCAGTGTACCAGATTCATGGCTGCATATAATAAGACAAGAAAATTGGGCGCTGTAACTATTTAAAATGACATTAAAGAGCAAGAGGAAGAGCCGCCCCCATAATGACCGCCATTTACATCATAAGGTACATGATTCAAGTTAACATAAAACCAAACTTTAGTGCACCAGAATCCTTGCTGCACACCATAAGAATGAAAATTTGGGTGCTGTAACCATTTATGATGCCAGTCACATATATTAAAGACTGCCAAAATGGTTGTAGGGAACCTTGTTGTCATTGAACATTAATCTCGTTTAATGTTCAATGCTTGTGTGGGTCTATTACAACAAATGGACCCACAAAAGCATTGAACATTAATCGAGATTAATTTAATGCAAAATTACGTACAAGTCTGCACGAGTATAAATATTGTGTTGATCTCTTTATTAAGGTAATCGTATCAGACATGCAGTATATTATTAAATTAATAATATATGTCTGCAATTAACTTAATACAATCACCACATTCAACCATTGTGGCATACTCTATATCACAGAATAGAGCTTCTCATATTCGATTACAGAATAGACCCTATCAGATCAGGTAATAGAACAGAACAGAATAGCACAATAGTGATTCTTAGTATTGTTAATCACTATCACTATAACTCTCATATTCATCTCTAGTAATCTCTTCAGCAACTACGACTCCATCTGCATGTTCTGAAGATTCCTCAGCAGCATGCACATCGAGAGATGGTGAAGTCTGATCCCCTGCAAACCAAACAGCTGTAACCTACTTTAACCTACTTCCAAACGTTGTTTACTGGAGGTAAGCTGGAGTATGGCTCACAGTTGCATTGTTCCAAATACAACATAATTACGTATTAATGAGCTGTACCTTCTGGTCAACAATAGCCTTTTGCATGGAGGAAGCGAGCTTGCATCAATTCCTCTAATCTTGTCTAATGGATGCACACCTTTGCATATGCTTAAACAATCTTGCTTCGTTCAAAGGTAGGTTCATTTTGCCTTACAGGGAAGACACAAACAGCTCGATGTTAAAGTAGGTGTAATCGTTTACTGTTTCAGTTCTTCCAAATGACGCAAAAGCTTCCTGGGCTTCTTGTTCTTCTCGTGAAGTGCAGACGGTCTTACTTTTTCTCTTCTAGTAAATCCAGCTGCGTATTTGAGTAATCACATCCTGTAAAGTCGTGAAAGGCTGAAATTAAACAGGATAATAAACATTGAAGCTTTTCAAAGAGCTTGGTCATACTTATGTACCGCAGTGTATTCTTAGTCTGCAATCCACCTTCGAGCCATACCTTAAACCCCATATCGAGCTTTTCCATGTTTTCTCGTCCAATAGCCATGACATCAGTATCTGATGTTCGAATGACAACATTTGCAGGAGGGGGTACTTGTGAGAAAACCAACCATTCTAGAGTCTGCCTCTTCACAGTTACTAGACAAGATGAAATGGATTGATGCAAGCTCCCTTCCTCCATTCAAGGCATTATTGAGCAGAAGATACAGCGTACTAATTATATATTGTATATTTGGAACAATGCTGTTATGAGTCATACTCCAGGTTATCTTCTTGTGAACAATGTTTAGAAGTTACTTGATGATAAAGTATACAGCTGTTTGGTTTTCAGGGGATCAGACTCCACCAACTCGGGAGAACAACTGACAGACGAGACAGATGTGGATTCTGCTGAGGAATCTTCAGAAGATGCAGATGAATTCTTAGTTGCTGAAGAGAATACTAGTGATGAAGATCAGGGTTATAGTGATAGAGACCAAAAGTGCTAAGAATCGCTATGCTGCTATTCTGTTCTGTTCCATTACCTGACCTGACATAATCTATTCTGTGAACTGATATGAGAAGCTCTATTCTGTGATATAAAATTATCTCATATGCCACAATGGGTGGTGGAAGCCTCGTGAACATCGTCTCTTTCTATTTCTATGTGGTGTTGGTATTAAGATAATCATATCAGACATAATATTTCTACTAGTTCAAGCAGACACGTATGTAATCTCAATTAATGTTCATTGCTTTGGGTGGGTCCATTAAACAAAATTACCTACAACAATTTTGACCGTTTTGAATATATGTTAGGAAAATGTGACACCCAAGGAAAACCCAACCTTTGGGGCAGCAAAACAAGAGTGAAGGTTAGGTTAGGTGAAGGGGAAGTTTCCTAGTGGCCCCAAGGGTAACAAAAGGACCAGCGCAGAAAGTACACGCGTCTTAAACGGTTACAGCACCCAAATTTTAAGTCTGATGATGTGTAGCCAAGATTCTGGCATACTAAAGTTTGTTTTGGAATTAACTCGAAGCATCTCCTTATGATGTAAATGATGGTCATTGAGGGCGGGTGTACCTTTAATTCTTTAATGCCATATAAATGGTTTGTTACAGCACCCAATTTTTGTGCCTCACTATGTGCAACAATGAATCTGCTACTCTAAAGTTTGTTTTGATATTAATTTCAACCGACATAAATGGTGGTCATTTGGGGGCAGGTCTACCTCTGACTCTTTAATGACATTCTAAATGGTTACAGTGCTCAATTTTCCTGTCTTATTATATGCAGCCATGAGTCTGGTACACTAAAGTTTGTTTTGACGTTAATTTCAACCATGTGTCTTATGAGGTAAATAGCGGTCAGTTTTGGTGCAGGTCTTCCTCTTTAATGGCGTCTTAAATGGTTATGGCACCCAATTTTCGTGTCTTATTGTGTACAGCCCTTAATCTGGTACACTGAAGGTTGTTTTGACGTTAATTTCAACCGTGTACCTTATGAGGTAAATGGCGGTCACTTTTGGCGCGGGACTTCCTCTTTCTCTTCAGTGGCGTCTTGAATGGTTTTGGCGTTGATTTTCGTGTCTTTTATTGTGTACAGCCTTTAATCTGGTATACTAAAGATTGTTTTGACGTTAATTTCATACATGTACCTTATGAGGTAAATGAGTCATTTTGGGGGGTCTTTTAACCCCCCTATGCCCCAAAAGCGTCCAGTTTGAGTCGCAAGACCCGGGTATTCTTAAAAGACTTACTTTTCCGCAGATAATGCAACAGTGAAAACATCTGTACCTTATGACGTAGATATTTCGGCATGGGCTCTTGGACTATTAGCGATTCTGTTGATATCTACCACCTGAAATTATTTTAGCTTCCTAAAATATGTCGCGGTGTTGGTGTTTGTGTTGAACCTGTTGCTGAAAGTTTTTTTGCGGGTAAAAATTGTGTTCTCTTTCTTATGCCTCATGATCTCTGTGCTGTAGGGGGGGGGGGGTTTGAGCCAGGGGAATTCATGGCAACATTCGTCGGTCTCTCCCAGGTCCACGACCACCTTATTAATGTAGAGGTACCTCCATTGGTGCCTCTATAGTCACATGTTCCTTGTACGATCACTACTGACTCAGTTTATGATCCTTCTGACCCCCAAAACAATCAATCGCTGTCGCCATCTAGAACCACAGCATAACTTAGTAGCAGAGTCTCATGTTTCAACCCCTAACCTGTGCAAGTGGGACACCTATCGGCATACCTTTCAAAACTTCAACAGTCACTGTTACACATTTTTATGGAATAAACAGCTTGTGTTGGTCGTTGTTCTACTTACATATGGCATTGACGTTATTGTTTTTCAGGCTGTGGAATTGACATGTCCGGTTTTGTGTTTCTTAACTGACATGTTGTTTAAATATGTCAGTTTCTGATTCATTTGTTATTTCTGGTTTAGGTTCATGTGCGTTTGGCTGATGAAGCAGTAAACATAGGACCGGCACCAGCATTACAGAGCTACCTAAAAATGGATGCTATTTTAGATGCAGTGAAAAAAACTGGGGCTCAGGCAGTAAGTTAATGTTTTTATTTTGTAAAATATGTTCCCTGTATAAATGGTTGCAATTTAAACCTTACTGGAGTGGAGCTCGTAAGATTCATCTTCTGTCGTCACACTCTCAACACTAGTCCAAGTAACTCGCACTGTCTTTATCCTTACTTACGTCTGGTTTATTCTGCTTCTCCATTCTACAGTTGTTACAAGGTATATCTTTGAATAGTACAACCTAACCCAGCCTAGCCCATCCTAACCTAACCTAACGGTCAAGGGTTTGAGTCCCTGTTCGGACGCCAATTCTAACAATTCATCTTATGTCGTCACACTGTCAACACTAGTCCAAGTAACTCGCACAGTCTTTATCCTTACTTACGTCTGGTTTATTCTGCTTCTCCATTCTACAGTTGTTACAAGGTATGCCTTTGAATAGCACAACCTAACCCAGACTAGCCCATCCTAACCTAACCTAACGGTCAAGGGTTTGAGTCCCTGTTCGGACGCCAATTGTAACAATTCATCTTATGTCGTCACACTCTCAACACTATTCCAAGTACTCACACAGCACAGTCTTCAGTCTTTATCCTTACTTACGTCTGGTTTATTGTGCTTCTTCATTTTCTACAGTTGTTACAAGTATATCTTTGAATAGCACAAGTACAACACATGCTTTTTAACTGACTCAGTACCAACGCCGCTCTGCCTGTCCAGATACCTGCAAGGTGCACTCTCTCCAGAAATACTGTCATAGTCGCGAACCCAGACAGAGTTAATGTAGCAGTCCCCAAGCCACCTAGACAACCCTTACTAGGGTTACTCATTAGGGTGTCCTTGTCGCAGCATTATTCCAAAACTACTGTACCGAATTTGATGAAATTTTGTATGCTGACGAAGTACAGCCGGGAGTGTTTTTTTTTTTAGATCGAAAATTGGGTATATTTTGGGTCAGAAATTAAGGAAAAAATCAATCGGAAATTGTTAGAAACCAATTGTTAAAAACCTGTCGTCAGAAATTGTTTTTGGTGTAGGGATGTACTGAATATTCGGTATTCGGCCTATTCGGCCAAAAATTCAAGTATTTGGTATTCGGCCAAATATTGATTTTGGCTGAATAATGATATTCGGTTTTCGACCGAATAGTGTTAAGATTTATTGGTATTTGGCCGAATATTTTTTAAGTATTCTGTTAATGTAAGAAAGTTTAGCTAAGCATTTAGTTTTTGGTTTGTGAGAAGTTGTCTTCTGGCATAACTAAAAGAAGGAAAACTTATCAAATATGTTTAATTTACAGGTATTCGGCAGAGCATTTGGTTAAGTATTTGGCCGAATAATTTGGAAACTTAGCTACGATTAGCGATTTACGTTAATTGTGAAGTGAAGCATTCCTCTTGATATAACAGCTTCTTAAGTTCCCAAAACTTCTTAATAATTGTTTGCTTAGCCTCAAATTACACTTGCCGTAATTTTCCTTAGGCGTACAATTTCACTTATCACAATTTGATTGCTCCGTTTTCTCATCCCAGCACCAAAACAAAACAAAAGATGAGTTGGCTTCCGGAATTTTCACCATTCTATTCTGTGCTTTGTAATGCATTAGTATCACTCAAGTTCATTGAAAATCCAGTATTAATCATCTGCGTGAAGGACCCATAACGTTCTGATAGGCAAACTTGACATAGATACTACTTCAGAGCGACGCAGAGGATGATAATCAATGCGTCTTCGACACCCGCTTCTTTACGGGTTGATTGCAGCGGGTTGGGTTTGCTGCTGTCAAGTTCGGAAATGCATTACAGCCCCTGTTGCAGAATTTTCTTCAAGTGTCTGAGACACCTAATCTTGTGCCTACAAATCGTCTGCTAGAACTCAACCCACTGACCTCTCACAGTATAAAAATCGGCCATGTGTATATTTTTTTTGAGGGGGGGGGGATTGGGGATGCCTTCTGGATTTGCTTTTGATATTTCAGGCCTCAGAGTCCTGGTCCTACTTAAAAAAAAAGTTCTAAAAGTAAACGTACATTTTTATTTAGGCTAAGCCTACTTATTATTTTACAACTTTTTATTCTGTCATTTTGGCTTTTGGTGTTGCACGGCATTGATTTTGATGCCTGGAGACCTACAGTGCTAATAAACATTTTCAGTGGTAAACAGCTACCGCGAAATTTTTTATTCATTTTGTTTACTAATTTCAAGTTACTGCATGACGTCAACTACCGATTTAAACATTTTTGGGTGTGTAACACCATACGCATTTTTTCACATATTTTCTTATTCATTATGTGTTTCAGGAGGCGCATTTTTATACACAACGCTCCCATATCAATAGTACCAAGGTGCCATCATTATATCGGGGCCTTTACTATCCTTGCTCGTTTTGGCTGCTGAATATAAAAAGATTCAAAACGTTTCTGGTTTTGATTTCATTGTTATTCCGCAGTGAGTGTTTAAATTTTTAAAAAGCATTAAAAAAAATTCATTTCTCACCGTACTACAAACGCATAACTTTGCCAAGTACCGCGTTGTTGCTAACGACGAAGTAACGCGTCGGTGGCAGGCATCCGATAGATGCGCAGATAGATAGGGGTAATGCATCGCACGCACGACAGGTACAGAGAGAAGTAGGACTAGGAGCGGTAGGAGAGAAACAGCTCGATTCTCGACTACGAAACGCACTGGGAACTAAAAGATGTAGCAAAGAAATAACGTGGCAAAAGAAATTTTACTCAAAAAGTTACTAGTAGGGGTGTGCGGTTTTAATATTTTGGGTTCGATTCGATTTTGATCGATTTTGGGGAAGAACATCTCGATTTCGATTATTATTCGATTTCGAAATTCAATTTTTTTCTTTTTCGATTTTAAACTATTTTGTTTTTCAATTTTTATCATTAAGGGCTAGCCTTTGAAAAAGATATTAATTTTAAGTAATTACATTCCTGTAAATTAATGTTACTCCAATACATTGAACTTTGAATTATTTTTATAGATAAAAATGTCAACTCACTCAACTGTTTTTGATGAACGTCGGCGAATTTTCAATCCAAATCGTGGATCTTCGTCAGGCCAAAAAAATATTTACATTATTTACACGACATCTGGAACACACACTTTGACTACATCTAAGCTTCTTCGTCTCTGCAGTGTTCGTTTGATTTTGAATTTTGAAGTTTTATTGCTTTATTGCCCCTGTTGTGATTGGGCCAGTTTTGGGGTCAGTTTTGGTGCTTCATGCTGCTACAGTTTTGTGGGTGATGGGAAGGAGAGCTTTGATTTGGCCGAAGGCACCTTTAGTTAGGTTGCATGGTGGTGGATTTTGTGTGGCTATTGCGAGTGATTCTAGTGCGAGTCTTGGATACAATCTCTTTTCGTAAAATAAAATTTCGGTATTCTCGAAATCGGGGTTATGTCCGGTGTCGACGTGGTGGACTGCTAGACCATCGTTTAAATCGAATTGTTGAACAGCAGTTTTGTGCTCGGAATTTCTTACTTTGACCAAGCGTTTTGTGTGTCCTATGTATGTAGTAGGGCATTTGAGGCATGGAATCCTGTAAACAACG